>WBZZ01005227.1:265000-292500 GCA_019918135.1 Paulinella micropora
GGATTGTAATTTCGCGAGATGCTTGCCTCCAGCTCCATGGTCCTACAACTCGTCTGGTGGTGCGTGCAAGGCGACAGCTGCGAAACGGGCAGATATTCTGCAGTGAATTTTTTACCCCTGATATGCTAGACAGCATTCTGCACAATTCCCTGTGCGGTTCCACAGAATACAACCGGGCTAGAATGTACATGAGACATCCCTGTGCACTGGAATTGCTGCCGGAGCAATGGGGCATGACCGGACAGATATGTTCGATGCGAATCGGTGCTTTCATTTGCCCACAACAGTATGGAAGATACGTGACAAGGTGTGACCTGGAAAACGAAGCCAACGTCCAATTTGTTTTCACCGTGGATAAGAAAGAAACGAACTTCGGAGAATGGTTCAGCGTTCACCTTCACAACTATGTTCACCGTCGCCCAGAGATGGTTGCTTTCGGCCAGGTGGCTACGAGGGAAAAGGCAAAAAACGTAGAATTGGCAAGAAATTACTATTTCCAGTACAACCGCAGCAACATAAACGATTTTGCACGCGAGCAGTATACAGGAAAGGGACAGGAAAGCTGCAAGCAATGTCCTTTCTGAAAGAAGTTTTCCGTCAAGGCACGCAGTACGACCCGAATTCAGACAAGTTACCAACCCCGAGTATGTTGGGAATCGCGCTGAAAGCTACCAAGGACATCAATTCCTTGAAGCCTATCATCTGTTTTCAGCCGACTGCTTCCTACTGTGGCAGCAAAGCTCCTGGTCCCCCCCCCCCTTTTCCTCCTGCTCCTCCTGCTCCTCCTTTTCCTCCCTTTCTCACACATTCACGCCATGTCACCACTGTGTCTAGCGTCCGTTGTTCAACCCATTTCGCTGCGCGCTGCTGATGCCAAGGCAAGATTGCAATCGCGTTGTCACTGCTGGGGAGCAGGTGTCGCAGAGGTTGACAATGAAGACACGTCAAATAGTAAATAATTATATTCCCTAAATATATATATACAGAATGCACACACATTGAACAATTAGTAAATACAAAAATACGTTCATTCGTACGTACATGCGTATAGGAGACGTCAACGACGAATGAAGAACAGCAGCCAGCGCGGGAGGACAAGGTAAGCAGTTTGCAAGAGTGCGTGATACAATGTGTATGTGTATATTCTGGTACATACACACAGACAGACAGACACACAGACAGACAGACAGACACACACACACACACCCACACCCACACACACACACACACACACACACACAGACACACAGACAAATAAACAGGCACACACACACACACACACAGAGACAGACAGACACACAGACAGACAGACACACGCATTATTGCGAAATGCCCAATAACATTGTATATCCAACAAACATGGCACTAGCATGGTATGTGTCGTTGAATTTTAGGAGACAACGGAATTGTTGGAGAAACATCTCCTAGCGGCGCTGAAGTATAGAGAACAATATCTGCAGTGTCAGCAAAGGAAGTTGGAGGAGGGGACGTTGGGCTCAGCTGAAATTCCGAAAATGCAAACCCGTTTCTACCTAAACGTCCGAGCCGTTCTGCCTCAGGATAACCAATGGCATACCACCTTCCCATTACAGAACGTGAGTGTGGCTAGGGATTTGTTCGGAAAGAATTTGTATGAAGCTAAGAGCTCGGGGGTTGCCATCGTCTTGTTTGGGGGCTACCTGCAGGAAAAGCAGAGATCCGGCGTGGCCCTGGACCTGTTCGGCGTGAACCTGCGCCAAGCCAGGGGGGGCGCGGGTGTGGCTAGGGACAGCTTCGGGATGTTCTTGTATTGGAACAAAAGCAGCGGTCTGGCGCGAGATTTCTTCGGGAGGGGCGTGTACGAGGAGCAGGGATCCGGCATGGCCCTGGACTTGTCCGGCATGAACCTGCGCCAAGCCAGTGAGAGTGCGGCTGTGGCTAGGGATAGCTTCGGGATGAGCAGCGGTTTGGCGCCAGCTTTGTTGGGGGGGGGGACCTGTACAGGGAGCAGAGATCCGAGGACGTGGCTCTGGACCTGTCCGACGGGGAGAGCGCGGGTGTGGCTAGGGACAGCTTCGGGATGTTCTTGTACGAGAACAAGAGCAGCGGTCTGGCGCGAGATTTCTTCGGGAGGGGCGTGTACGAGGAGCAGAGATCCGGCGTGGCCCTGGACCTGTTCGGCATGAACCTGCGCCAAGCCAGGGAGAGCAGCGGTCTGGCGCGAGATTTGTTCGGGAGGGGCGTGCAGCAGGCTAGAGAAAGCTCAGGCGTGGCCCTGGACGTGTTCGGCGTGTCCATATACGACTTCCAAAGCTCAGGCGCGGCGCTGGACTTGTGGGGCATATACTTGTGGGAAGCTCAGAAAGTAAATTGTTTTTACGTACCGCTGATGTAACAATGTTTTGGGTGTGCATCTATGCACGTGAGTGTGTGTGTGTGTGTGTGTCTGTGTGTGATCTGCTGATTCATTTCTTGAGTTGCTGTACATTATCAATAGGCGTTGAGGGCGCTCCAGCGCGCAGAGCAAGCGAGACACAGAGAAGAAGCAAACAAGACCCTCGCGTTTCTACAGAGCCAAGCCCAGAAATTTACGCAAGAGGACGTCAGCGTGGTCCTCAACAAGGATCAAATCAACTCTTTGGTGCGAGCCTTTACAGATTTAACAGATCTGTTCCCACCATCAGGTCACGAACAACAAGGAGAACAAGCCGAGGAAGTAAAACAAGAGGAAGAACAGTACAAGAGGTTTGTGATGAAGTAGAGGAAGTAGAAGAAGAACAGAAAGAAGAAGTACAGGAAGAAGAAGCACAGGGAGGTCCCACGACTAGGCAACAAACAAAACAGGCAACACCAAACAAAAAGGAATCAAAGAACAGGAGTTAAGGCTAGGTGTTGATTGAACACAAGAGCGGTAAGATTTTCGACGTAGGGTTCTTGTTGGTTTGGAGTAACTGTTTTTATTATTAAAAATAATATACTGTATGTTCTTGGCATGTGTATATGTGGCCAGGCAAGAGAAGGCTAGGTGACCAGACATCACGGACTCTGTACCTAGCACGATCCCTAGTTCACGGTTGGGGGGGTTTTGCGGCGGACAAGCTGCAGCAAGGTAAATGCTACGCGGCCGAGGTGGTGGACAATAAGAGAGTTAGGGAGGTCTATCATTACCTTGACTGTCTGACCCTGTTGCCTGAAAGAACACAGTATCGTCGGAAATGCCAAGCGATGGTCGTCCTTGTTGACCAGGCAAGTGACAAAAAACATTGCAGCGTGGTCTTGTGGTGGTTCCCCGATGCTATGTTAATTACTTGAATCACACTGACAAAAACAACGCTAACGCGAAGATAGAAATTAGGATTAACGGCACTATCATGGATTTCTTGCCGTGGGCCCAGGGTGTCAGTCCTGGGGTACTGAAATCCCTGGCCTGGGAAAGGCCAAGCCGGGATTCTCAGCCGTTGAACAAGAGGCTTGCTGGTTTTCCTGGGCTGTCCGCTCTGCGGGATTTGTTAGAAGATTCGGAACATAACATAGAACTAGTTATAATACCACTCCAGGACATCCACGAAGATGAAGAGTCACTAATTTACTATGGTGCACATGATGTGACACAAGATGCGAGCATTGATGCAATTGATATAAGAGATGAGGAACTCTTGCGCCTGCTTGGACAGCAGTGTGTCTGCCACAGGAAGACAGTCACATGCAGAGATAAATTACTAGAAGAGCATATGGGCAAGCTGGACAATATGAAGTCTTAAGGAAGGAAGTGAAACCCCATCCAAGTCTAGGCAAAGCACTGCCAAAGGGAATAAAACCTCGCCTAAGTGCAGACAAAAAAAAAAAAAAAAAAAAAAAAAAAAAAAAAAAACCAAAAAAAAAACCCCAAAAAAAAAGAAAATCAATTTAACACTTATGCTGTTGTGAATGCAAAGGAAGCACGGAGGTTGATAGTGTGTTGGTGTTTGTATCAACATCAAGCACAAGTTGACGTGCATATGTTTCTGTGTGTGACTGCTGTTAAACAGAGGGATGGCTGCCAGGTACTCAACGTTTGTTTCCGGGAGAAGAAGACACTCCTCTCTGCATGGTATGTCAGGAGAGAGAGGCAGTGGGTGTGCTGAGTGAGGCACCAGACGGAGTACAGTTCGGCAAAAACTATGCCTGTAAACTCTGTTGTGCTATGCCGGCCGGCTGGCCAGGTCCCGGCCACAAGAATCTAAACTCAGGTTCATGTAAGGGCTGCCTGGGCCCCACAGTTTTTGCGGTGGCGCTGAATGAGCAACTTGATAATTTTGGGGCTTTCACTACTGTACCGGTTAGCGCTTCTACACGGCACAGGGGTATATTTTTCGACGGTAAACTCTGCAAAAAACGAGAATGTGAGCACAAAAGCCACTCGATTCTCGTCGGAAGTCGAAATGTGTCTGAACCCGATCGTCTGTACGTGGACGGGTTCGACCTCATCAGGGAATACAAGCAGGTACAAACCAACCTTCTTGGCGTTTTATGGGAATATCCCGATAAACCACAGCATGGAACATGGACAAAGTTTTTGCAGCTTAGCGGAGGCAAGTCGATTATTTTCCACTTGCCCAAGCACTTGCGCTATCGAGGCTCAGCACATCTTGCTAATTCTAGTCAAGGTGCAATTAAGTCAGTTCATAACATGATCACGAGTGGACTCAATCCTAGTGCGTTACAGCCAGTAGAAAGTTTTGGTGTAGCGGCTGAGGCTTTCCCGTGCCCCTATCTGCAGCGCAGCACGGGACAAGGCGTGGCGAATATGGGTATGCAGCTGATAGGGTTGTACACACCCCAGTACATGGGCAACGCGGCCGGTGAGGACATGGATCGACAAACGGTTACCGCACCGAACCGTCCCAGGTTGCTGTGGTAAGAGGTTGATTTGGGAAAGCAGAAGCGGCGAATGCGTAATTGCAGGCAACACAGGATAATGTATTTTTATTAAAAGGTTTTTGGACATCTGATGGCAAGCTTTTTCCCGACCATTGTACATTGAAGTGTACACAAACAGGACATACTGTAGATAGTGTTCGTGCCTGTGTAGATAGTGTTCGCGCATGAGTAGCCGTAGAGGTGGGCATCCTCGTGTCATCCAGTCTTCAGCAGCGGCAGGGTACAACTGCTTGTGGTTATGCAAAATTACTTATGCAATTTTCTTTGCGTACTAGTACGCTGTATTATATATTCATTCAAGTATGTTTGGTCTCGCAGGGGGCACAAGTTGGAATATTTTTCCTTCCAGGCAGTTTGCAGCAAGATCAAGATCAAGATACCGCACTGGTGCTGTTTTCTATTCACGTGAAAGAAGACGAGGTTTGCTAGAAGCACAAAATGTCCTCTATGTAATTACGAACATGCATAAGTAACAGTAACACGCATAAAATTAGATTAATATTGACAAAGTTATTTTATTAAACCAAAACGTTCAAGGATACGTCCTCTTGTACTACGCCGAGGTCAGGAAATCCAGTCCCGTCCGCCAGACCGAGGTTCAGGTGGATGCATAGACCCGGTATCACGACCATCATATTCTACCAGGACACCAAGTGTACCATGAACACTCGCTTCCATGACGGGAAAAAGGGCATGAGGAAATACATGTCCAAGGGTGACTCTCCATCTTCGCTATGCATTTTTTTTTCCGTTCAAAGAAACTATCGTTTCCGATACCTGAGAAGGATACGTTTTCTCATCTCCGTCCTATTATTATGAATCTTCCTCTGTTTCCTCACGATGGACACTCCTCGTTCCATGAAGCCGAGTCCCGGAAGACGCTCGACGCGCGAACGCCGCAAATTCATCAGGAAGGACGCTTGCGAATGTTCATGTACACAGTAAATTTGCATGACCGACACAAGAATACAAGTGATAAATAGGTTTTGCATTTACTTTGTTTAATACTTCCGATTTACTGTATCCCTTCCAGTGTACCAAGAGAGGAATGTCAATTATAAATATGTTTTGCATGTACTTTGTTTAATACTTCAGATATACTGTATCCCGGCTAGTGGCAAATATTTTCTTCGTGTGCGTAATTGCAGCCTCTGGGGCCACACAACAGTGAAATGCCAAAAAGTGAGTGAAGTTGGTGTTGGTCAATGTTAGACAGGGAACAGGTCGTACTCGTCCAATGTCATAGTGGCGGTGCAAGTATTGGCAGCAAGGAAGAAAAGCGCAGTAATTGCGTTAGGTTTTTGTCCTGAACGGAGAAATGCCAAAAAGTGGGTAAAGTTGGTGTTGGTTAATGTTAGACAGGGAACAGGTTCTACTCCTCCATGGTCAGAGTGGCAGTGCAAATAGTAGCCGCAAGGGATGAATGGTTAGTAATTGCGTTAGGCTTTTGTCCTAAAATCAGGAAATGCCGAAATTTTTCATGGTTCCTGTTGTTCATGGAAGTTGGTGTTTGGACGTAACAAGCATGACGTTGTAACTTGTTGTGGAGGTCGCACACGGGAGCTAAAATTCTGGGCGAACTGCGGGCTGTACTGGAACAGGGTGTACGCGACCTGTACCTAAGCGCCGACCTCGACCTAAGGCAGGAGATGTCGTGGTGGGTGTAACGTGTGGTGGGAAGTGTGGGGGAGAAGTAGGGGTCAAAGTTAGGGGCGGGAAGGAGCAAGTCTGGGCGAGCTGTACTGGAAACAGGGTGTACGCGACCTGTACCTAAGCGCCCACCTCGACCTAAGTCAGGAGATGTCGTGGCGGGTGTTACGTGTGGTGGGAAGTGTGGGGGAGAAGTCGTGGTGCAAGCTTGGGCGGGAGGGAGCAAGTCTGGGCGAGCTGTACTGGAAACAGGGTGTACGCGACCTGTACCTAAGCGCCTACCTCGACCTAAGTCAGGAGATGTCGTGGTGAATGTTACGTGAGGTGGGAAGTGTGGGGGAGAAGTAGTGATGAAAGTTAGGGGCAGGAGGGAGCAAGTCTGGGCGAGCTGTACTGGAAACAGGGTGCAGGCGACCTGTACCTAAGCGCCTACCTCGACCTAAGTCAGGAGATGTCGTTGTGGGTGTAACGTGTGGTGGGAAGTGTGGGGGAGAAGTTGTGGTGAAAGTTAGGGGCAGGAGGGAGCAAGTCTGGGCGAGCTGTACTGGAAACAGGGTGCAGCCGACCTCGACCTAAGCGCCTACCTCGACCTAAGTCAGGAGATGTCCTGATGAATGTTACGTGTGGTGGGAAGTGTGGGGGAGAAGTCGTGGTGCAAGTTAGGGGCGGAAAGGAGCAAGTCTGGGCGAGCTGCACTGGAAACAGGGTGTACGCGACCTCGACCTAAGCGCCAACCTCTACCTAAGGCAGGAGATGTCGCGGTGGGTGTAACGTAACGTGTGGTGGGAAGTGTGTGGAAGAAGTCGTGCTGCAAGTTTGGGGCGGGAGGGAGCAAGTGTGGGCGAGCTGCACTGGAAACAGGGTGTAGCCGACCTCGACCTAAGCGCAGACCTCGACCTAAGTCAGGAGATGTCGTGGCGGGTGGGTATGGGTGTTACGTGTGGTGGGAAGTGTGTGGTGGGAAGTGTGGGTGGGTGTAAAGTTGTGGTGAAAGTTTGGGGCGGAAGGGAGTAAGTCTGGGCGAACTGCCCAGGGAACAGGGTGCAGCCGACCTCGACCAAAGGGCCCACCTCGACCTAAGGTGTAACAGACCTGGGAATCCGACCTCGACCTGAACAAGGAAATGCCAGAAAGAGGGTAAAGTTGGTGTTTGATTTGTTGGGACAAGGAAGAAGTTCTACTGCAAGGGCACCAGTGCAGTGCAAGTATTGGGCCCAAGTGATAAATGGTCAGTAATTGCGTTAGTGTTTTGTCCTGAAGGAGGAAATGCCGAAATTGGGCATAGTTTCTGTTTCAGGGAACTGTGTAGAATAGGAGGTGTAGGTTCAACAAGGATGACATTGTAGCTTATTCTGGGGACCGCAGACGGATGCGGTAAGTCAGGGAGTGCAGTAGTACGAGCCCTGTGGAAATAAAGTCCATATGCGGAATGTGTCCTAGGTGAAATTTTTGGATTTTTTTTTCGCATTTCTCCATGGAGGACTGTGAGGTGTAACTGCCCCTCAAAGGATTTTTTCAAAACGCGAGTATTGATTTTTTAAAAATGAAAAAATGATTTTTGGAGAATTCGGGAAAGTTCACCCCTGGCGAATTCGGGAACCCTCGCGAATTCGGGACAGTACACAGTGCTGGGAAGAGGAGGACCCCTCGGATCCGCGGGTGCAAGCCCTTATCACCTTTCAGGAGCTGTCGCAAGCCATCCCATGCAACCGCCTGCCCCCCGACCGCTTGCTGCTGCTACTCACCCTGGCCGCGCGGCGGCTCTGGCTCCCGAACCTACTAGACTCTGCATCCAACAGGCCGGCAGCGAACAGGGCGACGAGCGGGGCGAAAACCACCTCCTGGCGCTCGGGGCCGCCTTGCATTACTTCGAACACCCCGCACTACCAGTGTCCTCGGCGTCCCCACTACGCTTCCTGCCGCTGCTCGCCGCACGCCCCTGGCGGCCCCACTCGGGCACCGACGACCATCTGCTGTGGCGTGTATGCGAGCTGCTAAAGGGGCAGCCGTTCTTCTCCGTCTGCCTGAACGCCAGGTTTACGCTGCGGGCCAGGGTTGTCGGGGCGTGCGAAGCCGACAAGAGGCCGGGCCTTCTCTGGCGCGACCCCGTCTGTGTGCTGTTCCCGCCTCGGCAGTGCCGGCAACAGCTGCTGCATATCTGCCAGAGGATCCCGGGCCCCGAGGCGCTGTACATCCGGGCGCGCCTGGGCGACGACGCAGCCGGCCCGCCCGCGGGACAGCACCCAGTGCACCTGTACGATGTGCTGGACTGCTTCCAGCGCAGCCTCGAAGATGCGCTGGCAGACCTGGGAGACCCCCTGCCGGGCCCTGAGGCGCCCGAGCTGGCGGGCTGGGCGTGCCCGGCGGCTGGTGTGCTAGACACCTCCGTCAACCCCCAAGTGGGGACGGAGCGCTGAGCCGTAGGGGGCCAAGCTATCAGGGACGCCGGGTACTGCACCGACTACCTCCGACGGCTGCTGGCCCGGGCGCAGGCCGAGACTCCACGGACGCCTGCCACGGCTGGCGGGGCCAGTGCGCCCGGCCGGGGGGAGCTCGTCCTCGGACTCAAGTCGGCGCGGGCCCGGGCTTACGCCGGCGCGAGCACCAACCTGCAATACTTCGGCCGGCCACTCCAGGTGGACCCGGGGGTCCCGTGCGCGCATGCACTGGGGCCCCGGTTGCTCCAGTACCTAGCGATCGGGCGCCGGCTGGCGCGATCAGGGGACCTTCCGATCACTCAAGCGGACCTAGACGCCTGCGCCAAATACGAAGCAGAGGAGGGGTGGCAGTGGCGTCACGCCCACTGCCTGCGCTATATTCTCACCTTGGCCGGCCGGCGGGAAATCTGGGCCCCCCAGCTGCTAACCTTTTGCCGCGAGTACCGGAACAGCCTCTTGGGCCAGGGAGCGGACACCGCCCTGCTCGTCGGCGCTAGCCTGGCCTACGCCACCGGGCGGCAGTTGGACGAGGGCCCTGTGCTGAGTTTCTTGGCGAGCCTGGACCTCTCACCCGATTGTCTGGAACGGGTCCTAGACGCCTTCCCCCGGCGCCCGTTCTTTGGCTGGCCGCTGGACGCGAGGCGTAGCCGGTGCGTCTCGCGCGCAGACAGCCCAGGACGTCCCGAGCTTGCAGACGGGCCTGGATGTCGATCCCGTGGCCCTGCTGATCCTGGAGAGAGAGGACGAGAACTGTATCAGCGACAGGCTGGCCCGGCTGCTAGGCCGCCTGGACAGCCCCAGCACGGACAGGCCCCCGTGCTGGGACCTGTTACGGCAGAGCTGGGGCACACGAAGAACGGAGCCTGTGCTGAAGCAGTGACCTGCAGTGACCTTGTCAATCCGACAGTGGGAGCGGTGACTGGGTAGTAGTTGTGAAAAGCTTCTACGGGGATGACGTGGCCAATGTCGTGCCAGAGCTTCTCTGCGGCTGCCAACGATCCAGTAGGTCCCAGGTACTGGGCGTAGACCTCAGCGTCTGTCCAATCTGGGTTACAAAGGAGGTCCAGGCTGGCTTGAGGGGCAATAGGGACCTGTAGCAGCCAGGTAGCCTTATCCTTATGAATTTCCCGATAATGTCTCGTGCGTCATCAACGTAACTGGTCAGTAAATCGTAAATAAACTGCACGGTTTGTATACGTGGAAGGTCAGTATGAAGGCGAGCAGTCTTGTCAGCCTTGACTTCTTCCTGAAACCTCTTGCCTGCACGTAGGGTGTCTGTACGGGAGCCCAAGATGGGATATAAGTCCAGACAACGTTGTTTGTGCTCGTTGTATTTTGATGCTGGGTCGTCTTGTCGCGACTGGTTCCACATGTAGACGTATCAGGAGCAAGCCAGAACGCAGAGCAGTAGCTGAAGAGGGCGAGGTGTAGTGGAAGAGGTGTTCTCCACTCTGTAGGTAGGGGGTGACCCTAAAACGACAAAACCAAACACATACTGTGTTGGTTGACTGCATAGTGTGTATAAGGGCAGCGGAGGGACACAAAAATGCAACGGCAGGTGCGGTCTGTCGAGACATATGTATTTTTGGTTACCACTGTCCTAATACGTTGTTGTATAGCCACTCCTGAAAGAGAGGGTCTTTCCAAATCGATCTGTGCACAGAACACACTAACTATGTGTGTGTAGTTTTCTCTTGAATGAAAAAAAAAATAGAATTGTGAGTTTATATACAACTATTTAAGTAGGCAGATACAACGAACTCTTAATAAGAACACTATGGTTGCTTGGAGTCCTGACTCAGGATGAGCAGGTAAAATATAAGTAAATAGTAGAGAGGTCACTTCGTTTATTTACATAATTTCGAACTAATTGCAAGCTTGGGTGCAACGTACGATCAAATGCAGAACGTAGATTATGAGGTCTCCCTTTCTCAAACGGATAGTGTCGCGAGTCTTCAAGTAAACAGTAATAAACTGATAGTAGTCGGGTTGTTGGACTTGAAAATTCCCCAAATTGATATGTGAAGCCTCAAGGCGAAAATGACTGGGAACGGAAAAGTATTGCGTTCTTCTGTGTATTTCCTTCAGTTGTCCTAATATTTACAGTAAAACGTGTTTCACGGGAAATCGGGGGAAAAGGTAATAAGGATGGGGAAAATGGCAATAGCTAAAAAGAACTTTGAACTGATCGTTTGAAATTATTTTTGAACGAAATCGAAAACTAGTTAGTTAGTGAAGTTGAAACGTCGTACAGAGGAGAATCTAATGAACAGGTCAAAAAGAGTGTCTTATCAACGGTAAAGGTTTTGGCAGGTAGTTAAGGTGCTCAGTCTGATACTAACTAACTAACTAACACACGAAAAAAAAATTCAACTTTGTACGTGAAAAAAAGCGTTAAAATTTTTTTTAGCTAGGGAGGTATCTAGTATTGCTGTTGACATTCAAGACAACAACAAAAATTAGTTTTTCATTTTTGTGTCAGATTTTCATTTTTGTGACAGTTTTTCATTTTTGTGACAAAAATTCAAATTTTTAAATTTAACGGTAACGTTTCGCGAAAATTTACGATATTTTGCGGACGAATATAGCCGTTAATTTGAAAAATTCAAATTTTCACCCAAAATCAAAATTCCAACCAAAACTGAAATTCCAACCAAAACAGAAAAATCAATTTTTTTTGTTGTCTTGAATGTCAACAGCAATATATGCACTGCGAGCCTGAGCCGAATATCTGTATGTATTTAACTAAGTTATGCGGTTAGATCCTGTATCAGAACAATTAATACTAATCCAGCTTTGTGGACCGAGCGGTTATATCTGCAAACATAAAGTTCGTCCGATTATTGTTCCGTTCATCAATGCCGACCCGGCATTCATAACATTCTTCGTTTCCGTTGATTATGGTATAGTCATTACAGTCAGTCTTCGGTACTGAGTATTACTAAGAGTTAATACAATACCTAAAACAAAGTTCAAGTGCGACTCACAATAAATAATCACTTTTTATATAATTTCTTTATTAATGAATGTTAATACTCAGCTTACACAAACTTTTCTTGTCAAAATCTTTTTTTTTTTTTTTTTTTTTTTTTTTTTTTTAAATTAAAATTTTTTTTTTTTTTTTCATTTTTGTGAAAAATTAAAAAAAAAAAAAAAAATTCTGCTAGTGCATTGCGGACCACGCGACGCACACGTTCAGGGAATAATCACACTTCAATAAAACTATATATACACTATTTAATGTATACTACAGAAGCTTTAGATAATTTAAGTTGTAGTTGCAGGATACTGTGAAGGTCGCCGCTACGAGCTCAAGCCAGAGAAACTTATGGTAATCAATTCGTGCAAATATATTCAGATTTCCACAAACGAGAGCAAAGAATTATTGCCTTCACCATGGAAAATGATACAGTAGTAAATGTCATTGCAGTTAAATTGTAATTATCATAATGGCATGTTATGTTTACGCTTTCTTCTTTCTGCTCCGCTGCTCAACGCCTTGTGCCTTCTGCACTCGCTGTCGAAGAGTCTTCAACGCCAGACTGTCACGATATTGTCTCTCCTCATATGCTACGTAGATTCCTTCACCAACAACCCACCCAAATCCCAGAACAACCATGAAGCCGTACACAAATATTTGAACTACTTCGTACACGAACTCTTTGGGCAGGACCGATGTTGTTAATGCGCCAAGATTAAACCACACAGTGACCGCACAAACAGCCAAGTTCCATGAGTTGGTTCTTTTCTCCACAAAAGGAGGGAAGCGGACGGCCACGATTAACAACACGGTGGTACACGCCAGCAACAGTGCTTCCTGCAGAACCTGAATCTTGCCATTCAGAAGCACTGTCCACATACCCGCGCCGATACGGATCAGGGTTCCAATGATCGTGAACCTGCACACACGAACAATACAATCAAAATGGATTCTGTTTACGAGGAACTGACAAACATCATGCTTGATACCAGGCGATTTTGCTCTTGCTCGTCATGAAATCATGATAACATGATGCAGCCACGGTGTCGTTATTCCAATTCATTGAGAACCGCGCATGGACCCGCTGTGGATTTCCTTGTAGCAGACGCATTCGAAGACCAACCCACCAGAAAGGTACCATGATCACAATGAGACCAATGAAAGCCAAGTGTTCCGCTGACATACATTCCGTCTGTGATATTATGCTGATGGAATGTCCATGTTCGTCCGTTATACAACGCAGAGCGTTTGCAAGTCCAGTTGACATCGGAGCAACCCCAAACAGGGACACCAAACGCAAAAGCTGCTTAGCAAAGTGTTTGTTGACAATGTATACGAAAAGACCCCAAAGGCCTGGCTTGCGGGCTACTTCGCCTGTGTCCAATTTTTTATCAAAGATGACGTACGACAGCAAGAACAACAGAATCGTCACCAATGAAAACAAAGCCAGGGCTCGGATCTGCCAGATCTGTTCAAGCTGGAAGGAAAAGCTCAAGAAAATCATGAATTTGGTGGCGGGAGTGTCTGGCCAGATGGAACTTGCTGCGAAGCCGTACGACATAAGCTGAAAACTCTCCGTGAGCCAAGTGCCCATTGGAAGAAAAACCTCACGAAGATGCGGCCTCCTGTACTTGTTGAGCATTAAGTTATCTGCGGCTGTCCACTTCCGAATATCTGTTCCATCAGTCCCTGTGAAAAGTGCTTGATAGCGAATGAGTTTCTTATCTGCCAATTCCACGATGTGCAAGTGTGTCACCGAGACAGCCCCGTGTGGAGGTTGCAGTTTGACGCTAGGCGGCACGGGCATGTTCTCCTTCACTGGCAAAGAAAAGTTGAAGCTTGCCAGGTGACCGTTGCTATAACCAACGAATAGCTTGCGTGCCTGCTCGTCATACTCTGCTCGAACAGCGCGCTTCACTTGTTCGAGTCGAGCTTCTTTTGACAATTTTTTTCCTTCCTCTTCAGGAACGTCAGTTTTCCAGGGCTTAAGGACTTGCATGGAGGTGATAGACAGACGTGGGCCAGATCCCCACTTCGTGACAACATTTCCCATGTAGTCCAGGAGATAAATTGTACCTTCACGGGAGCCGACATAGAGAATATGTTTTGTGGGGTCCAGGCAAATATACGATATCAAGGGCGCCTGCGCCTTGGTTTCCAACACCAGTTTTGAGAGGCCAGCCTGCATGTTGTTGCCCAGAGTCTTTCGGTGCACCTCAAGCCCGTTGCATGCCAACAGAGTCGCTGGCTGTGGTTGGCTTGAAGTATCGTCAGGATCCGGCATAGCGATCAACTGACTGGCAGGACGAGTGCTCACCACAAACTCGTTGGCATTACCTTCCGACTGATAGGCACGACCAGAAATGCGGAGGTGCTTGACTCGCAAAGTGTCAGTGGCATAAAATATATGATCACCTGAAAGATACAAGCACCTGATGTTGACACAGGGCAGAGGCAGATCAGTGTCCGCGGTAACATTGTACAATTCAGGCTTCAACTCGTCTCCGTCTGCCCTTTGCGTTACCTTGATCTTACATTGCCAGCGCTTGATGGCTGGCTCGATCTCAAACTCCCCCACGTCTCTATGAGCGTAGGACCATAGATGGTCGAAAGCTATCTGGTCAGCTTCCAGACCTAGCACTCGATCTGCACTAGCTTGATGGCCTTTGAAGTGTTGGACGTCTATCAAGTTGCCGGTGCCCCGCAGTCCATGATTTACCATGTACACTGATATTTGTGCATTTGTCTGTCCCACTATCAAAACATCGACATGTGTTGTGTTCAGCAAATCTGGGTCTGTGTAGAACTCCGGGACGGGTAGACGCATCAAAAGCATTGCCAAAGCTCCCATATCAAACTTCTGCACCATCTTTCCCGTGTCGATCGCCCAGACACACAGCTCAGCTTCGGTTCCAGAGTAGAGTCGACCGTTGCGTGTGTTGATCTGCAGCGATCGGATTGGTTTGGAATGGCCAGTGCTAATCTTATGGGTCAGCACTTCCGCCAGAGCGCTGCGTGCACGCTTCACCTCCGATGAAAGTATTGCACGTTCGATCTGTGCCCTTCGTTCTACGCGCACGTTCAGCCAGCTTCGGTTGGTTGTTCGGGAGAGCAGTGGCACGCCCTCGGAAGCCAGGCGCCGCTCGCCCGTCACGCGCGACACGTAGTTGCCATCTGGCTGTAGCTCCCAGTCGCGCGGACCTGTCAGCTTGTTCTCAACAAATGCAGGTGTCCATAAGCTTTCAGGGTTATCGCCTCTGTGAAGAGGCATGGGGTCGCCTTGTCCGTGCACAGTCACACGAATTTGATGCTCTCCTAATTGCGTGGGGTTGAAAAGGGCACGGAATGCAGAAATTTTGTCATGCTGTGTCACAAAAGGCTCGATGCGGCACGGTATTGCCTTCGCACCCGCGGAGGGCTCTGCAAATATTGCTACAGCGCTGAGATGAGAAAGCGAGACGAGATTTCCATTGTCATCCTTGACAATAAACGTAGCATAGACGGGTCCAATAAAAATGTCGTCTTCCCCGGTGCTGTAGCTCAAGAATCGAAGGGTTTTGGGCACAGGGTTGCCGGCAGTGAGCGTGAACCACCAGTTGGCTAGCGGGGCTTCATCCACTTCGACACTCAGCCGGTAGGGGCCAGGCTGTGCAATGGCTAGGTTGACCAAATACTGCGCGCCGTCCACTGCTACATGCTCATCTTCCTTGCCGTCTTTCGCTTTGGAAAGAAAACGAGACAATTTGGTGGGTGTGCGAGTAGCCTCAGGTGCTGTAGCTTTCTCACTCACAAAGCCAGCAGGACCGCCGTAAAGATAGCCACCACCTTCGCCACGTTGTCGGTGCGTCACGTCATTCAACTTGAAACTGTCAAGGGTCCTCTGTGAACTTCGCAGAGTGATTGCGAACACACCACCGCGCTGGTTAGTCGAAAGATTCAAAACGCAGCCTTTGCTTTGCAAATCATTCACGTCAAGTACATTCGACTTGCGATTGGCAGAACCACGCTTCAAGGGCTTCCCACCACAGGCCAAAGTGCAGCGGACGCTTTGAGAAGTGATTCGCGGCCTCACAATGAGAGTGGTCAAGATGTCATGCTTGATGTCTTTCCATTTCTCGACAGGCTCTCCATGCTCCTGGAGAGCCAAATCCACTTCGATTTCAGGAATAGGCCAATCCACTCCTGACAGGGCCACGTCGTTGACTTGAAGTCGCAGAGCATAAAGGGCGGCAGGAATTTCCTCGGGCACGACGAAGCTGACGCGGGCTGGGTGGCCCAGCGAGTAGACCGGATCCAGCGCCAGGGTCCGTCGGTGGAAGTTGTCAAAAAATGCTATCTTCACTTTTTGCAATCTAGTCCCCTTAAGACGCGTTCGAACGTGAGCGTCGTCATCAATCAGTATGAGGTAAGCCGTGATGACATTACGATTTGAGGCAACCTTCAATTCTTCTTTGAAGTTGTCACGCAGGCGCACAGTGTAGACCATAGTATCTCCCTGGAAACACATGATACCCCAGCGACGACCATCTTTGTGCCCAGTTTCAAAGTATTGCGGGAGGGCCGCTCGGACCTGACCATGTGGACTCAGAATCTTAAGACCGCCAAGCGAGGAGTTATGAACATTGACCATGAGCTTGAAGTCATGAATCAGCTTCTGCACGCCAACACCAAGATTTTCCCAACTCATTCTCGATGTGGAAACAGCGGCTCGCCAATGTAACAAAGTGTCCGGGTTCCTCAAAGCACCGTAGTGATCGGCGTATCGACTGATCTCTTCTGCTAGCTGACGTAGCTCTTGGGTGGGTCCTGGTCCAACCAGGTCCACAGCTTCCTTTGGTAAAGCATTCAAAACGGTGCGTAGCCTGCGAAGCTCTTCCAAGACTGCCCTGGCTTGAACCAGCACTTGTCGCGCCCGCAAATCCAAATCCGCTTGATCCTGCTTCCTAGTCTGTGCTTCCGATTCAGGATCCTTGCTTACTAGATCTGTGTTCCTCGAGCGTACGGTATACAGCTTTTCTGCTACCACGCGACGAATTCGAAACTGCTGCACTCGATCTCGCCTGGACATTGCCAGCAGACCACGCCAACATTTCTGAAGCTCTCCAAACGGATTATCAGGATCAAAGGCAACCGAGGATGCCGCAGGATCAGAGGCTGCCTCTCCGTTCGCCTTTCTTGGCGAAGGTTTCTTTTTACGTGGTGCTTGTTGTCCCGACTTGCCCTCTTGTCCCTTTTTACCAGGACTTGCTTTCGCTGGTTTCTTGTTGGCTGCTTTTTTAGCAAGGCTTGCAGCTTTCTTCTCCGCAGCCTGTTTGGCAGGGCTAGTTATAGCTGCCTGCTTGGCAGGGCTTGCAGGTTTCTTGTCCCCAGCCTTTTGTCCACTTCCAGTGCTCGGAGGAGGAGGTGGCGGTGGTGGCGGCGGTGGAGGAGGAGGAGCTTCTTTCTCAGCAAGTGAAAATTCAACAATGGAATTTCCGGAGTCATTCTTAGAGCTTTCATTCTTAGAGCTTACGGACTGTTTGGAATCCTCCGGAACGGCAAGGTCCATGAGAGAGGGAGGAGACAGGACTGAGCCTATATCGGCAGAAAGCTGTGCCTCCATTGATGTAGGTCTCCTGAATGCCTTGATCCTCCCTGCAAAGCTCGCCAGCATTCCAGGCTTGGGTTTGATCCCCTTTAGCTCATTTATTGCCTCTATTTGCGCATGACACAGTGCTTCCAAACGCGCGCGCAGGTCAGACCAGCGCTTTTCTTCGATGTTCCTGTAATGAACTCGAAGCTTCGCATGTGCTCCTTGAAGCCTCTGGCGATACAGTGAGTGATTGACCAACAAAGAGTATATTTGAGAGTCTGGAATGTACTCTCGCGTTGGTGCCATGACCAGCCGCGTCAATGACTGCATGAAGCCAAAGTCAGCTCCCTGCTTGTGCAGCCCACCTGCCTTATCGAATTGCGTCGTTTCATCGTCCAAATAGCTCGTTTGATTTAGCAGCTTTAGAGATGTCAGCGCGCGGTTCTTATCCTTGAAAAGTCGCCGACGCAACACCATCTCCCGCACGAGAAAGTAAAGGGGGACAAACCCAAATACAAAACAGACGGCCCCAATGGTTTGTAAAATACGTGTAAGAGTTTGTTGGACAAGCTCAGGCATGGAAAAGGTCAGGGCCACAAATATGAGCACTAGATGCGCAATCAGGCAGCTCGTTTCAAGCGAGTTGTTGCTGTGCTCCTTGTAAGGTTGAAACTGCAGGTGAAACAGAAGTGAAGGGCATATAGCAAGAAGGGCGATGAAAGCTTGCATGACTGGATTTTTGACCCACAGTCCTGACACTGAAAGAGCCAAAACCGATCTGCGCAGGATGGAAACAAGATCCCAGCGTCGGAAGCCATGCCGATATCGTTTGAAAAGCCAAACCACACTTTTCTGAGTCATGTGACCTGACTGCGATGGCACACGTTTCAGAAGTGGATAAAAAGGTAACAGAAAAATCAAGCCAGCACAGGCTAAACCAACAGACTCATAGAGACCGAATGGCAATTTGCATGGAATATAGGGGCGGACGAAAAAGGTGTCGTAGTCTGTACAGGCAAAAAGTGCCGAGGCGGAGTGCAGCAGAAAGCTGGATTCCAGCACACTCAGAGCCAGCACACTGTTGACCAATCGTGCCCTGCGGCTCATGTAAATATCCTGCGTTTTCACTTCATCATCAACTGTGTTTTCTTCCTGTCTTTGACGAATTCTAGGCCCATCAAGATTGTCGCTCGATTGCATGATCAGACCCCCCTGGCTGCTGCTTGTGTTGCTTCTCGGTCTGGAAATGTCTGCAGAGGCTGAGACAGAGTGCGGTCGTCCGCTGTTGCCCAGCAGAGATAGCTCCACACTATCATTCTTGCCAGCACCATCATTCTTGCCCTTGGCACGACTGAAATCCAACGAGCTTTTCTTTGGTTTCCCAGTCTTCTTAGGGGTCCCACAGCAGCAACCACCCAGCAACCCGACAAACGAGTCCAACGCAAACAACAAACACAAAAAGGCTATTTGAAAGATTGGCAAAACGAGTGTAGCAGAGTAGACACCGCGAAAGGACAGCAGCTCGTTGCTGAGCTCCAAGGGGCCATATGCACACTCCAGGGCAGACATTTCGCTCCATTCCGGGAAGAACAAGGAAGGTAGCAGATGCCCATATACGTTGAATGCGGTGATATAAAGATCAGGCCAGTGCAGACGGAACAGGCCGATGTAAAAGGTGCTTTCAAGAAAAGACACGAAGATGCCCAGCGCGCCTACCTACAAAAATGAACCAGAAAACGGGGTAATTTGGAGGCCGATATCGGACAGAACTTGTGCTTTTTAGGCTGACCTTGCAGAGCACGTCCATGCCGAAGTATAAGCCACTCAAAACGATGGCATTCGAAAAAATCGAAAGGAAAACTATCGGGGAGGCCAAAATAGTCTGGGAAACGCCAAAGTAATCAATTAGACATTTCAGGCACCGATTATTGATTCTGAAATAGCCCTGTTCGCATACGGCGCAAGAATAATCTGGATCGTAGCCATCTTTACATGTTGCGTTCTGTCCGCCCCCTGGGCAGGCGTCGACAGGATCGCACTCTACCATCAAATCGAGCTGGTTGGGGTCCCGTGTGTACCCCCGCATCGGCGAAGGAAGCTCCCAGCCACCAGCACAAACGGCGTGAGGAACACAGACCAAGCATGGGGAGTCATCGCGACGCAGCTTGTAAAAGCCCGCGGTGGTTTCGGACGGTCCAAGGCACAAGCAATCGTCGAGCGTTCCTGAGCCCTCCTTCACCGTTATCGACTTTTCCGGACATGGAGTGCAGTTGACATTTCTGACTGGAAGCTTCACACAATACAGCATGCATACATGAGAGGGGAAAGGATGGACATTAAGGAGCACCTGTGTATACGTATGCAGTGCACACTTCGTACAGGTCTTTCCGTTCGGATTGGCTGTTTTCCCTGCTTGACATTCAGAGCATGCAACGCGAAAGTCAGGGCTCACCTTTCCGGGCTCACACGACTCATATGTGTAATTCCCCGCCATTCTGTAGTCCTGTTTATTCAGAGACACTAAAACGGTCGCAACGCCCACGGGATTGTCTGGGGGAGAGCAAGTAAAGATGCAATTCCTCAAACAAAACTTTTCGCTTGAAATTGAAACGAAATCCGCTGATATGATCGTCGTCCTGTCTGTAGTAATGAACTGGCACGACACTGCCTCAGATTTAAAATAAACATTGTCGGCAAGGAAAGTCAGATCCGCCCCTTGTAGCATGGGACCAGAAGTTGGCGAGAAGCTGTGGATGACGAGCTCATCATGGACCACCAGGTTGAACTTGCCCGTGATGTCGGATTCGCCGTTGAGGGAAACTCGTACACTAACCTTAGCGAAGGCTTGAGAAAGAGGGCTGGGTGGGACTAGTAATTCTGGTGGAAGGGTAGTCACAAGCCAAGCACCTTGCTGTTCAGCAGGCTCAAGACTCTCAAGAATAATTTGCGCCGGAGACTTCAGAATATAATTTTCACCTGCGTAGACCACTGTCCATTTAATGCTCACCTGGCTTACATCGAGTGGAGAAAAGGATTTGAGCTGAGGACATTCAACACGAAGGGGCGGATCAACAGATGCAAGTACAGTAGGTCTATCAATGACATCTGGAGAAACTGCTCGCAGCGCTACAGTTGTGTAAACAGTATAAATCCAATTGCTGGCTTCATACGGTGGTCTTTGAAAGGAAGTTCCTTGGTCCAAGCTCAGCGCGACTGCGTAGTCTGCGTTTTCGATTGGAAGGTTTTCCGGACGAACTGTAGCTTCCGAGCATGAATGTTCCACGTGCACCACGGGTACGTAAAAGACAAGCTGGTGAGACAAGACAGAAGAGGAAGCAGCATTCTCAAATTCCAATAAAGCACTCGGAAGCAAGTGCTTCCTCACAACTAGCGCGCCTGCTGCCTCATCGAATGCAGACATTGGCAAGGCTGAAGTCTCACCTTGCACCTTCACTCTAAACAGCAGATCTGGTTTTGACTCTGAAGTGCACTTGTCCCATCTGATAGGCATATCAAGGGCCAGACGAAGCCACGCGCTGTTGGCATTAGGAGTCGGCGCAGGTATTTGACTTGTGCCTTGAGAACCATTTGCCAAAGTTACGGTTGACACAAAAGGGTCGCTGCAGCAAACTTTGGTCCAGTTCACAGCGTCCTCACTACTGGCGGAGGAAAGAAGGGCATCATACAAGTTTGGTTGCAAGGCATATTCCAAGGAAATTGACGCGATGGGCAACGTCCTTCCTGCGATGGCAAGTAGCACGGCATGGATTGAATCGCCATCACGACTGCCCAGTCCACTGAGCTGTGCCTTGAGCTCAGAGGCCTTGTATCCCCAGCTCAACTTTCCCTCTGCCGCTCTTGTGCTGAACAAAGAAACGTTTGTGGAAATGGGTCCACTTGACCCCGACTGTAGATCTTGCCGCTGCTGAATGCGACCCACTATCGAAATATTGGTCTGTGTTGTCTCAACTTGGACAGCCCGAGTGGTCTGGTTTGCCGGGGGCAGCTCGTTACGGGGCAATGCTTTCACTAAACGTGTAAAACGAACTCGGACCGGCGACGCCTCTTGCGCATCTTGGCTGTCTGCGGCGGCTATGGAAGCCTCAGCAGCTTCAACCATGTCCTGCGACAAGTGAACGAATCGAAGTTCGCCCGCATTCAGATCGGGGCCACTATGAGGAGACATGCTGCATAGAGTCGGCTCATATACTACCCATAACAAAGGGTCTGACGCAAGTTGCCCAAAACAATGTAACTTCAGAAGATGAGCGCCGATGGCGAGATCGTCTGGAAGAGGGAAGACCACGACTACTTTTCTCTGTTGGAAAAAGAAGACCGCCTCATTTGGCACGAGAAACAACGGCGCAGGATCAGAGCTGGCAGAGCTAGCATTAGCAGCAGAGCTGTTAGCGCTTGCATGAGCAACGACTGCGGTCGCAGGTAGTTCCAGGCTACAGGACGATCGTATGATGTTGGAGAGATTCTGTGGTGGCAACGGAGATTTACTTCCCAGGTAAGAAAAAGAAATATTGAATTCTAGTGGTTGGACGGACTCCAGAACTGGAGGCGTGGTATCTTTCTCGCTCTGGCATGCAGAAAAATTCCTCACAAACGCCGTCTGATTTGCCAAAAGATAAAGGGGCTTTGGTAGGCGTACATTTGAAAGGGCGAAGAACTCGGGGGCTACGCCTGGAAAAGTCGACCACTGCAGTCCTCCATTAAAGCTGACCCTAACTTCGGCCGAACTAGAGCTGACGCTGGTGATCTTGTCAAGTGCCAGCGCTGGAACAGGTCCACAGACCAGTTTTGTGTCACTCACAAAGTCACATGCCATGCTGTCAGATGGACCCAGTGTTGCGATGGTACTGTCGGTATTAACAAAATTGGAACCAGTAATGGTAACCTTGCGGTCTGCGATCACTGCCTGAGGATGCCAACTCAAATCTGAAGGCATGACGGCCAGCACGGTAGGTGATTCTGGAAAACGAAGTTCCACTTTTAGTGGATCACACCTATCACGAGTCCAATCCAACCGCAGGGGCCACGACGTGTTCGCAGGACCCTCTGGTACATCTAACCATGCACTGAACCCCCACAGGCGGGCAGAAGATGTCACTATCTGTGGCAGAGGAAGAAACGAAGTGCCAATTAGTCGGATACCCAACCAAGCAAAGCTTCGAGCGAATGAAGCAGTAAGGTTGAACTGACTGATACTGTGATCGGAGTGATAGGCGCCGGCATATATATACCACCCCGAACCAATTGCGACCTCAAACGAAAGAAATTCTTCCTGCTGGCATCCTAACCAAAGCAACAGATGCATTTGCACATGGGTAAGGGATAGATACGATGCGACCTTCTATCATGACAACAAGCGCGGTGGCCAATCTCTCAACTTGGATCCTCCGCTTATCGACAGCTGGCGGCAGGCTGCATGACAGGACGCGGCGATGCTTCACGCTACCACTGCTTCGAAAGGTAAGGTTGCCACCATCTCCATTGGAGATCCATTCAACGATTTCAAATGGATCCCAAGGACCCAAAGATGTCTCAGGAGGCAGATACAGAGCATTCGGAGAAAGCGACCAATACAAAAAGTTCTGCCCTTTAGAAACGTTGCCTGTCCACCAGTCACCCTCGACAAGGAACCCTTGCCCAGCAGAGAGTACAAGCCGCTCTGGGGCTCGAGGCGCCTGTTGGAAGGCAGGATAGCCTACGAAGGATAAGGCCGGGGTTGCTGAGTCCGC
Source organism: Paulinella micropora (assembly GCA_019918135.1). Classification (NCBI taxonomy): domain Eukaryota; phylum Cercozoa; class Imbricatea; order Euglyphida; family Paulinellidae; genus Paulinella; species Paulinella micropora. The sequence continues at coordinate 288,287 of WBZZ01005227.1, forward strand.
CAGCACCTCATAATGATGCTGTGAGGAAAACTCAAGACCAAAATTGGACTTGTTGGCGTCACTATTTGCTAAAAACCAGAAGGCAGCTGTAGGAGAGGGAGATTCACCAAACCGCAATGCATCAATTGTCTGATTGGTTGCATTTTTATACAAGAGGTTGACTTCGTAGCCAATATAAACGATAGTCTCGTTGTAAAATGCAGTCTCATGGTCTGGGGTTGCCAGATCGAGCTGCACCCAAAATTCGGTTGAGTTTGAAGGACAGGGTCCAGCCAAAAAAAAAGAAAGGCGGTTCCCGAACCTCGGGCCCAGGAAAAAAAGGCGACCACAGTCGGGACTTTCAGCACTTGCTAATAGAGCAAGAGTATCAAACTTGAAATAGGCAGTATAGTTCGTTGGCCGTCTGTCGGGGGCAGGCAGACTCACTTTCACTTCAGCAAGGTCAAACCAACTGAGATTAGTGTGGGCGCAGAACTGCGATGTTGATTCGAGGCCTATGGACAGGCACGGCGCGAGAGCTAACAGAGGAAGCCAGTCTCTTGTGGGAAAAAATTCAGCCCCGTCAATAACCAGACGTACAGGAATTGTATCGTTTCTTGTCGCAGCAGGAGGGTCCAGCCACAGAACCGCCGGTGCCGAAGACATAAAAATTAACCATGGCACCGGGCTACCGTAGGTCTTGCTTAATGGACGGTCTACTGAGACACTAAGGAGCATGATCCCCGCCGATTCCATAAGTATTGTCGGATATGGACAGAGCACAACTTGCGTAGACACGAACGTACAGTCACTATTTCCAAGCACAGACATGTTCAAAGCTTGCACGCGAAGCTCCGGAACTGCTCCCGTGTCGCGAAAATAACCAGTACAGTTGATCATGGGCGGTGTAGAACCTTGCATGGCTAAAGGTGGATCCAATCCATCAATCACAGGCATTGCATATGCGAGAAAACAGTTATCAGAACACTCCGCATTTGTAGCAGCCAAGTATTCTATGTCAACCGCAAAATCTTGACCATTTTGAGCGATTGTAAAAAAGACAGCAGTATCGTCGAGGGACTCAAGCGTACTTCCATAAATATAATTCGTCAGGTCCGGCAGTAGGCAGCTTATACTGCGGTTAGTATCCAGCCAGGAAGCATCGACCAGAATGGAGCGATTGATTTTTGGAACAAGAAACTTGACCACAAAATCAGAACCCGAATCTTCAACAAGGCCTTTTGCTGATATATTCAAGTTGATACCTCCCTTGAGAGGAACAAGCCCGGGGAAGATAAAAAAATTGGTTGGTGGAGGCACGTACGAAAAAACAATATAATTGCTGTTTGCACTGTACTGCTGAGTGTTAAAAGATAGGGACACGAACACAGACGAAAAATTCTGCGACGCTGGAGTGACGCAAACCACACGTGTTGAAGAATCGCGTGTGCCCTTCGTGACCTGAGTCCCGAAACGACACAACACACCCTCAAATGTCTCTGGAAAGTTTTCTCCCTCCACAACAACGACCGTGCCACCTGTCTTGGGCCCGAACCGAGGCGACGAAGAAATGACAACCGGATCTGCGAATATGTAGAATTCAACGCCGTGTACTACTTTCTGTTCTGTCACATCGATCGAAATGCTGAGAACGGCCTCCTTTCCGCTTGCGAGTCCAGTAGCATCAGGGATCTCTACAAGTGCCACGCTCGTGTTTGTAAAGTTGACGGTGGCCGACAAGTTGTCCAAGTACGCTATTGCTTGCCCAGTCTTGAAAAACAGACCGCTCATTCTCACTATGGTCCCTCCTGCAAAATTAAAAATATTCATATTTTCATGAGTACAGCCAGTGCATGCAGAGTAAGCAGCAGTACCGGAGGCGGGGCCAGATTTGGGAGATATAGAATTCAATGTTGTTTTGTACACCGTGATGTTGGGATCTCTCAGCTGCACCCAGGTAGCCCCGTTGTCCAAGGATACGCTCGTTTTGACACGAGAGAAAGAACCCGTACCAGTGAAATTCAAAAGTGAACTTACATTGAATCTCATCGTGGATGGATTAGTTTGATGGCCATTGAACTCGCGGGAGAAGAAGTTGTTCGTCAAGCGAACCAATATCGTTCCAGGGGGTAGACCAGCCCCGCGAATGGTAAGGAATCCTTTTAATCCAGCATTGACCACTGCTGGGAAGACATCGTCCAATCGGAAGCAGAAGAACTCCACCGTACTGCTGATCTGTTCGCTGACGGTAACTGACAAGGAGTACACAGCTGCAGTGATCGAGTTGTTGGTCGAGCAGCGTCCAAGGGTTAGGTTTCCGCTCCATGGGTAGGTCCAGTTGTGGCACAAGCTAGGTGCCAACACAGGAGGTACCAGATCTGTTCCGGTGATCCACAAAACCAGATTGACAGCTTCGGGCCCGATATTGGGCATGATGGTTATCACGGGACCTAACCAAGAGCAGTCATGGAATAAGGGGACAAAAGACGGCAGAAGTCCAAAGGTGAATGCGAAAAGAGACGAAGGTAAAGGACCAGTGTAGAAAATCGTGGCTGTGGACAAGGGACCCCACTGGCCAGCCACCTGCAGGCGAAAGGCCAAATCTCCACCAGATCCAGGTGCAGATACGCAAAGCACGGTGGCATGGGCCGTCGCCACAATACATTCCGCTTGGAAAGGGCCGATAGATGCTCTGCCATACTGTGCAACCACGTCCCACAAATTACTACTGGGGCCAAAATCATTCCCGTGCAAAGTTATGCTTTGCCCTCCCAGTGTGCTAAGCGTTGGGTCGCCGATCTCGATAGATAAGACAGTTGGTGGTTTGTATGAGGAAGATGTATGGGATGGTGGTCCAACGAGTCCAGCTAAGCCAACAGTCCAGGATAGGTTCGCTCCTGCCCCACTCGCTGTAGTGCAGTTGAGCTCGATATGGGGCACCTTGACCCGACAAAATGCATGAAACTGAAGAGAGTCTCGCCCGTACGACACCTCTAGCAAAGACTCTGATACAAAGTCACCAAAATTGTCTCCCAGCAAAATGACTGACTCGTTTCCACTCGTTCTCATGGGAAAATTTCCGGAGACAGCTGTGACAGTTGGTAAAGCGTACGACAAATTGTGGTCGATAGTTTGGGACTGTCCAGCAATAGTCAGTGTGAATGAATTAGTTGTTCCAAGGCCTGGTGCAGACAAGCAAATGATTGCCGCGTCAGCAACCACTACCTGGCATGCTTTTGCGGCGAAGAAACCGTAATTCACGCTGATCATTGTGATAGGGGTGTTGGTCGGACCAAAGAAGCTTCCATTGATGACAATAGTGTCATTACCTGCCGTCCGAAGACCGGACAGGCTTGACCCGATCGTAGAGATGATTGGCCCTGCATAAGATGTGCGAGCAACGGAAGCAGGGCCTGCCGAGCCGTTGACCGAGACCGTCCACGTGAGATTTGCCCTGGCAACGAAGAAAGGTTTTCATCGTTTGTGCTAATTCTCTTCCTGCTCTCAAACCCATTTTTCCCTGCACTCTGACGGAGATGAGAGTAGAGACCCGACACCAGGTGCAGACAGACAAGAAATCGTCGCGTTGTTGAGCCAAGTGCAGTTCGAGGCTGTGTAGATGAGCACTCCATTGGAGTATTCAGCCTCCAAGGTTAGATTCCCGTCGCCAAACCCAATGCCTACTCCAAACGCACCCCAGCGATTGCAATTGTGTTTGTGGGAAGCAATACCGTGCAGGAAAACGGACTGATTTCCACGCGTTCCAAGTTCCAGTGGGCTAATTTCAGACACTAAACAAACAAAACAGGAAACAGAGGAGTTTAGTGGTAAAAGAAAAAAACCTAACCTTGTTGTGCAGACGAAGGAAGTTGACTCGCCAGGAAAAGCACCAAATAAAATATACATATTGCACCTTTCATTCTGCCAAGCGGATTTAGTTGCTTATCAAGGCAACCTGCGGATGAGAGGAAAAAATGGAAGCCATACTGGGAAAAAATGGTGAACAATTATATTTATTAGCTTGCATAACGTATCATCAAGCAACCTGCGGATGAGAGGAAAAAATGGAAGCCATAATGGGAAAAAATGATGAACAATTGTATTTATTAGCTTACATACCTTTCCAAGCTTTCTTTTCTTTCTTCGTTACCTGTCAACAATTTCTTCCTTTCTTCCCTGCTTGGTTGCCTTCCTTGATTCCTTCCTTGCTTTTTCCTTTTTTTTTCTCTTTCCAC
>WBZZ01005227.1:297500-339621 GCA_019918135.1 Paulinella micropora
ACTAATATGCCCGTCCATTTGTTGGGATGAACGGGCACTTTGCCAGTCTAGGTTTTTGCTTCGTTTTTGTTGTCCTTGTTGGACTTTTTTGTATAGTTATATACATTTGTATCCAGCCAGCGCGAAGTTATTATAGAAAAAGTGTCTAAGGAAATATATACAACCCCATCGGAAGGGTCTCAAAAAACGTCATACTCGTCCGCCTCCAACTGTCGCATAAAATCATCCTCCGTACTGGTGAGGATGAGCGGCGTCGCTCCTCTGGTTGGTCGAGGGGGGGAGCGTCTCGCTCGCGATCGAGCTGAATCTGGAGTGTTTTCCGTTCGTCGTCGGAGAGTTCAAACAGTCGAAGGGAAGACTGCGGCTGTACATATTCGGGGTATAACCGTTGAATGACGGCCCCGATTTTATATTCATATACCTGCTCCCATCGGGGATAGCAGTGTCGGGAGTGGTATATATATCGTGTAATGGTTGTGTTGCTATGTGCCATCGGAACTCTTCGTGGCTCCGTGCCGCGCAGGTAGTGCTCCAGCAGCAGGCCGCGCTCGCGCACGGCCGGCCAGTGCGGCGCGAGCCAGAGGAGGAAGAACTCGTCGGGGGACACGAGCCCGCGCGACCGGCACGTGAGCCAGGGGCACGGCGGCGCGGCCGCGCAGGCCGCCAGGTTGCTGAGAGGCGGGGTCAGCTGGAACGACGACTGCGCCGCGTAGCAGTTGGTGTCGCGCAGCGCGCGCGGCAGCAGCGCCAGGCCGTCGGGCGACTAGTGGGCGCCGCAGTCGCATCACACCATGCTAGCACTGCTCCAGGGGTCGGCGGCCACGTGGCGCCGGGCTCGGCTCGTGCAGAAGGGGTCGGTCCAGGCGTCGCGGGCACACCCCTCGGCGCAGGTCAGGGAGCCCGCGTGGCAGGCGCACGTGCGCGCCAGGAACTTGCAGCGGTCGCGGGCCAGGGCCAGGCCCCGCGCGGGCGTCAGGCACGACACGTTGGCAGTGGCCCCGGGCCCGGCCACGCTCTGGCACCACAGCCACCCCGGCGCGGGGCCGGGCGGCGCCTGGCACAGCTGGGCCCCGCACGAGATATTGAGGCAGGCAGGGCAGCCCGGGACCGGCCGCGGGCGGGCGGGCGCCGGACAGCAGCTGCGGTTGCTGCTCAGGTGCAGCCCGTCGGGGCTCAGGTACGTGCGCAGGCAGCCGTCGAGCGAACCAGCCGGCCACCCCCGGCCCAGGTCCACGGCGGCGGGCGGGCCGGGCCCGGCCTGGCACCAGGCCACGAGCCTGGCACACGCCTCTGCGCGGGCGGCGGCCCCGCGGGCGGAGTCCAGGACCGCGGCGGGCAGCGGCAGCGAGCACGAGCCCCGCCCCCAGACGCACGACGCCCCCACCTGGTGCAAGCCGGCGCCGTCCACACCCTGCCGCTCGCCCAGCAGGCACGTGACCGCGGCCGGCTCGCCCGCCCGCACGTCCCGACCCAGCGGCCCGCCAGCACTGCCTCGGTGGCGGGCTCGCCGCACTTGGCCGCCGCCTCGCCGGGCGCCAGGTACAGCTGTTCCGACTGGACGACGTAGAAGCAGGCGCGCGCGTTCGTCAGCGCGGGCGCCACCGAGGCGGCCGGGCCCGGGCGCGGCAGGGGCGGACGGCACAGCCCGTACTCGCCGAGCAGCCACAGCGGCGCGCAGTCGCCGGCGTCGGCCGCGCGGGCCACGACGCCGGCGCCGTCCCCGCGGGCCCACCACACTAGCTGGTCGGTCGTAAACCAGCACTCGTACGTGCGCGGGCAGTCAACCCTGCACTCGAGCGCGTGGTACAGGTACGAGAAGGCGCTGAGGACGCTGCACGCGAACGTGCACCAGTCGACGCTCACGCGCGGGGCAGGCGGCGTGCCGCCGCCGCCGGCCGGCGCCAGGCACGCGTCGCACAGGGCTTCGCCTGCCCGCGCGCGCAGGCCCGGGCCCTCGGCCAGCCACGGGTAGCGGGCCAGCAGTGCGGGCGTGGCCGACGTGTTCCAGAAGGCCGCGGCGAAGCCCGCGTCGTCGTCATCGGCGGCCGGGGCCCGGCTGGCGGCGAGCCAGGCAGCCAGCAGGCCGGCCTGCAGCCCCTCGGCGCCGGCCGCGCACGCCTGCACGCAGCCGGCCTCGCCGGCCGGGTCGCATCACAGCGCGCCGGCGGAGCAGAGCGCGCTCGGCCACGCCGGGCCGGGTGCGCAGAAGGCAGGCGCCGGCGCCGGCGCCAGCGGCCAGCCGCATTGGTAGTCGCGGCCGGCCTGATAGTCGCGGCCGGCCTCGAAGCAGGACCGCAGCACCCCGCAGCCCGCACGCAGCGCGCCGGGCGGCACGTCCTGGCGCGCGAGCGTAAACAGGCCCCCGGCCAGGGCGGACGCGCACGCATAGCCCCCGCCGTCGTCGCGGGCCTGGCACACCACGCGCTCGCCGCCCGGCCCGCACGGCAGCTGCACCTCGGGCGTCAGGCTACAGAAGCCAGGCGCCGCCTGGCGGCGGAAGGGGAATGCGCACTCGAACTCGTCCGCCGCCGCCCGCACCTGCGCGCACAGGTTCGCGGCCGCGGCCCCGCGCACGGGCTCCGGTGCAGCCGGCCCGGGCGCCACCACGCCCAGCACCAACCAGACTGCAGCCGCGGTGAGCGCGACGGGCAGGGCGCCCGGCAGGAAGGGCCAGCCCGCCAACTGGAACAAGTAGTAACACTCGGGCACGGCGCCGATGGCGGAGTCGAGGAGGCCCAGCGAGACAGCGGACCCGGCGAAATACGCGTCCGCCCACGCCTGGTTCGGCGCGTACCAGTACTGCGCGCGCAGGACCAGCCCCCCGGGGCACACGACGTCGCGCGCGGGGCTGCCCCGCACCAGGGCGTCCGGGTCGTCGTCCGCGCCGAGGAGGCCCGGCGCCGGCAGGCGGCAGGACAGCCCGTAGCGGCAGGCGCTGTACGGATCCGCCTGCGTGGCGTCCGCGCAGCGCCAGACCGACAGGCTGCCGAGCGCGCGCTCTGCCACTGGCACGACGCCCCCGGCCCAGCCGGCCACGAACGTGGTCCGGCGCTCCAGCGACAGGCCCCGCCATATGCCCAGCTGGGCCGGCTGGGCCGCTTCACAGAAGCGGTAGCAGTCCCCGACCCAGCCCGCCGCGCACACACCGCGCGGCCAACCCTGCACCAGGGCGCACGCGGGCAACGGATGGCACAACACGTACTGACACAGGTCCAGCGGCCGGCTCTCGGCGAGCTGGGCGGCGGGCACGAACAGCAGATACGCGCGGCCGGCGCTCGTGCGCCCCGCCAGCACCAGCGCTTGTTGCGGTGCGGCCGGCAGCGCACGGCACCCGAGCTGCAGCGCGCCGCCGGTGCTCAGCGCCACTGCGCCCCGCCGCACCCAGGCACACCACGGGTCCAGCTCGTCCTCCACGCGCGGGCCCTGGCTGATGTTCCGCGCCAGCGCAAAGAGTTGCAGCGAGGGCCAGCCGGTACGAGCGCAGAATCACACTAGCTCGACCCCGCCCGCCGCCTCCTCTGACAGGTACGGCAGCGCGCGGGCCGCTGCCGAGCCCCGCCAGTACTCTGCCTGGTCCGCCGGCGCCACCACGAACAGCTGCCCCGTGCAGCCGCACACTGCTAGCAGCGCGGCCGAGGCCGGCACCGGCACGCACTGCGTCAAGGCGCAGGGCGGCGTCCACAGCGCCCGGACAGAGCAGTCGGCGTACAAGCGGTCCCAGCACTGGCAGAGCACGCCCACGTCCTGCTCCGCGCCGCCTGGCAGCAGCAGGCCCCCTTGCCAGAAGCCCAGGTCCAGCTGCGTGCCACCGCCCGCCAGCCGCTGGCCGTCCCAGCCATACGCAGTGCCGTCCTCTAGCGCCCGTGGTGGAGCTGTTGAAGTAGTAGTATCAGTCGAACGCGTTGTCTGTGTCCTCGTTCCGCACGTACCTGGCAAAGAGCAGCAGCCGCCCGCCGCGCGGGGGCCCCACCAGCTCCAGCACCCCGCGGTTCACCGTGGCGCCGGCCTGCCGCAAGTGGACGGCCCCCGCGCGCGCTCGCCAGGGCTGGCTGCCGTAGGGGCCCCAGGCGTCGCCCGGCCACTCGACCTGCACGTACTGCCAGCGCGGCCCGTCCAGATACGCGCACACGGCGGTCAGCGCCGCTGCCAGCAGCCGCCAGTTGAAGAGCCGCTCACAACCCGGATGCGCGAGCGCCTTCCACGCCGTGAGGTCCAGCGCGCTCTGGTATACTACCGCCGTTCGGTTCGATCCCTGGGCCCGCACGAGCACCAGGTAGTCGTGCCCGTCGCCGTCCAGTTCACCGACCAGCAGCGTCTGGTCCGCCGCGGCGGCCTCGTCGGAGGCGAAAAGCAACTGGTAGTCGTAGTTGACGAGGCTGCCCAAGCACTCGCCCACCGCCCCCGGCCCGCAGCTCAGGCCCCCGGCCTGCCAAAGCGCCCGCAGCCGGCCGCCGGGGCAGTCGTACACGGCGCCGAGGCCGCCGCTGTTGTCTAAGTAGCCGGGCGCGCAGAACAAGGTGCAGTTGGGCCCGTCGGGCGCTATGCAGTCGCATGTGCCCCATTGCAGCCGGCCGGCCAGCTGCACCAAGAGTTCGCCGCGGCAGGTGCTCACCTCACACCCTAGCTCGCCGCGGCCCCCGGTGCCGGCTGCCACCTGGTACCGGCCATCCCGGCCGTCGCAGGCGCACGCGTACGAACCGGCCGTATTGCGGCAGGACGCGAGCGGGCTGCATTCGTGGGTGCCCTCCCCGCACTCGTCCACGTCCTCGCACACCGTCGACAGGTTGGCACCGTACGCGGGGAAGACCTCCTTGCCTGCCGGGAACTCCTGGTAGGCAGGGCACGCGGCTGTCAGGTTCCCCGCCGCCGGCAGGAAGCCCGCGCTGCAGGCCACGCCGCAGTCGGTCCGGGGGCCCGCGCACAGGCTGAAATTATACGCGGGTCCGAGCGCACTCGAGTACGCGCTGCACTGGGGCAGGCTGGTATTCCGTCCGCGCAGCACTGGGTAGGACGCGAGCGGGGGTTCCTGCCAGCTGTCGTTCAAGAGCAGGTAGGACCTGAGCGGGCGCGTCGTAGCGCTGTAGCCCAAGTAGCCGCCAGCGGCGCGGCACTCGCCGAGGAGTCTGTGTAGTCCCAATACAGCACGTCCAGGCCGCGCCCGGCCGCACCGTCTAACAGAAAGCCCGGCGTCGACCCGCCGAAGCCGGAGCCGCACCTGCTGGCCCCCGTGCCCATGCAAGAGTAGTAGCGGTTGTCAGCCACCTCTATTCGGTAGGTGGAGCTGGCGGCTAGGCCCAGCCAAAGCACGCCGGCCGAGGCTCACAAGCGGCGGGCCCGCGTGCGTAAGGGCATAGCAGAAACACACACACACACGCCAGCACACCCCGGGGGGTTGCTAAGGGGGTGACTAGCGCGCTTTCTTCCCCTCCTCCTCCTCCCAGGGGACTTTTTACTCACGGGCGGCGCAGTTCAGGTGCCGGGCACGGCCGCGCCCGGCTAGGGAAGGGAGGAAAAGCCTGGGGGGCAGGAAGGAGCAGACCGCCGGGTTCCCTCCCCGCCCCGCCCCTCCCCATCCCTTGTCCTCACCCTCTCCTCAGCCATGGTTCGTATCCTGAGTAGGCGCCCCGGTCCTCTCCCCTGCCATGGCTCGTATCCGGAGTAGGCGCCCCGGTCCTCTCCCCTGCCATGGCTCGTATCAGGAGTAGGCGCCCCGGTCCTCTCCCCTGCCATGGCTCGTATCCGGACTAGGCGCCCCGGCCGGTGCCAGGAAACCTACCAGCGTACTCAAAACTCTTTACTCGGGCGGTTCAGCTCGTTACCGCGGGTCAGTGCCCGCGCACGTTGGGCGAGTGTGCTTGCTAACTGGTGCTGTACGTTAGGTAAAACAAGCAGCCCATGTAAACTCTAGCATTAGAGTCATAATGCACAGTGCCAGTACCCCAGGTGTGCGGACAGTTCCCACAGGGCACAATGAATAATAACTGGCCGTACGCTACAATGGTGCCGCCGGCAGTGGTCGCGAGTCGCCACTGCAGACAGTCTTGCTGGTTCGAGGCGGGGTGGATCACGAAGCGCATGCTAAACTCGTCGTCGGTGATCGGGTCCCAGCCGTACTTTTCAAACGCAAAGAAATAGTGGATGTCCTTGGTGACTGACACAGCCAGGTTGCGATAGATGCTATTGTCAGGCGTGCCCCTACCGTAGTAGTTGTCGTAGAGATAACTAGTACCCAGCTTGAACGCAACCCAGCCCCCGGACCCCGCGGGCTCTAGGGAGAGAGACACAGCGTCCGCGTCATATGGGCTGCGGCAGGGCGAAGCGAACGGGTAGTTTCTGCTGCTGTCGATGTCTACACACAACCTATTATATTCGATGCGCAACCTCTGGAAGTCGCGGCAGGAGTAACTGCCCTCTGTATCCTGGCAGTACACGCACGGCCGCCTGGCGATTGCTCCGCACCGATCAGAGCAGGCGCGGGTTTCCCACGTCGACGCCAGGCATTCGTTAATGTTGGTGCACGTGACACCGTTGCCGGCGTAGCCCGCGTTGCACGTACATTGGAAGCTGCCCACCGTGTCGCTGCAAGTGGCCCGGGCGTCGCAGTTGTGTGTCCCAACCGCGCATTCATCCTGGTTGACGCAGAGTCAGTCGGCGAGATTGGCAGAGAAGACATAACCCGCCTGGCACTGGCAGCTGTACGTCCGGGACGGGTACTGGGACACGCAAAGCTGATGACACCGCGGTGGCCCCAACTTGCACACATTTGGGTCCAGGTGCTGGAAGGAGCTCATGGCGCTCTGGGACAGCCCGAGCGCCAGGCCGTCCGTCAGGTAGGCGAAGGCGGACAGCTCGGAATACGCTTCCGACACCAGATAAAATCCCCACGCCAGGTCCGCCATGATCCCGCAGTAACCGGCCGCCGGGCCCAGCACGATCGCTGACTGCAGCGCGCAGGGGCTCGACGCACAGGTCAGGCAGTACCCGTAGCTCTTGGTCAAGGTCCTGCTCGTGACCTGCTGCCCAAAGGCTGCGAGGTCGTCCGGCGCGGGCCACAGCACGTGGCAGTCATCGGACAGATCAAAGACGACGTCCTGCCAGGCGAGGCGCGCGTAGCACTCGTCCTTGGTCAGCAGGTAGCGCAGCGGTAGGGTAGGCGCGCCGGCCAGGGCGTAGTCTGCGTACAGGCACCCCTCCTGGCCCCGCAAGGTGATGACCTTGCCTATCTTCGACCAGGTCGCAGGCTCGAGGATCACGTCGCTCGGCGGCGGGGGGAGCGGGCACCGAGCCGGACGCCGACGGCGACGCGCTGGGCGTGCGGGAGCGGCTCCGCTGCGTGCCGGACGCCGTGGGTGACGCCGAGGCCGACACCTGCGAAGCGTTAGAGGTCAGCAGGTAAAAGGCCTGGTCAAAACTTGCCAGGCCGGGACACGCACCCAGCGAGAGCACGCCGTCCCTGGTCTGGAGGCAGCCATAGGGACCACCAGCGCAAAGCGCGGTCAGCGTGTGCAAGCGGCCCGCGCGGGACGCGAGCCTGGCGAGCACGGGCTCGTACTGCCACAACCGCCACCGAGTGGCGTTGCCGATGCCCTCGACCAGATAGCAAGGCAGGCTGGCCTGGCCGCACGCGAGGTAGTGGTCTGTGCGTAAGTAGCGCAGCCGGTACAAGATGCGTGCCTCGTCGGGCACCACCTCCCACTGGTGCCGGGCGCGCAGCTCCGCCGCCACCTGCAGGCGCGGGTCCAGCCCCTGCGCGGCAAACGTGGTCGCTCACACGTCGGCGCCCGCGAGCCACGCCAGCGCCTCGGTGCCAGGGAAGTCCACGGCGGAGCTGACCAAGTTGACGGGGCCGGCCAGCAGCTCCGGCGGCAGGGCGCGCGGCGACGGGCTGGCGGACACGGCCGTGCGCGTGGGCGACGGGCTGGCAGACACGGCCGTGCGCGTGGGCGACACGCTGGCCGAGCGGGAGGCCGACGCGCTAGCAGAGCGGGAGGCCGAGGACGATCGCGACGCGCTGGTGCTAGCCGAGGCGCTGGCGCTGTCGGATGCCCCCCGGCTCCGGCTGGGGGTGGGCGAGCGCGGGGGCGTGGGCGTCGCCGTCGCCGTCGCGCTCGTGCTCGCCGCGGGCGACGCGGACGCCGTGCCGCTGGGCGTAGCGCTGCTGCTGCCCGTGCGGCTGGGCGTGCGCGTGGGCGGCTCCCCGGGCCTCGTCGGCGTCAGCAGGCAGTCCCCGTCGTCGCACAGCGAGCGAGCCTGGAAACCAGCCGGGCCCAGCAGCAGCTGCGACTCGCACGTGCCCGGCGCGAGGCGGAAGAGGCCCCCGGGCGTGACCTCGAGGAACACTGCCTGCCACACGTCCCGGTAGTCGCTGGCCTGCCAGCGCGCGTTCGGGCCCGCCGTCGCTGCCGAAGGCTCGCACGGCGCGTGTCGGCTTAGTTTTCTTTCATAATAATCCTAAACCCATTGTGTGCGGCTTGCACTTTCTCTTGCACCCGGCATGGGCCAAGCTGCCTCTATCTGTCCATTGTCTTATTATATTAAATATCGGCTTTCGACCTTATGGTTAGAGTTTAACTGGTCAGTCTCAGGATAAAATAGAACTCGTGTATAAACATTTGGACCTCGGTTATGATTTAGACTACTTTATTGAAAAATATCACGAGGCGACGAAAGAGAGGTTTAACTTTTTGTATGTAGATGCGGTGTCTGATGAATTACGAAAGAACGTCAATATTCGTTTAAAGTAATTTTATTATTATTTATTATTTTAGAACTATATGACGGAGACTATCCGTCATATAGATGCCAACATCACCAGTTATTATTTCACAACCATCGGGATACAATATCAGCTACAATCCTTCAATGCCACAAGCAGGAGGTGCGAAGAACAGAAAGAAGAAGGGAAAAAAGAAACAAACAGGAGGCAAAGTTAATTGGGCGAAGGTCGGAAAAGCGATAGTGGATGCTAATAGGTTTATCAAGAAGAACCAATTGATTTCAAGGGGTGCTACTTTTCTTAGCGATGTAGGAGTGCCATATGCGGACCGTGTAGCGAAGGCCGCGATGAAGCAAGGATACGGCAAGCAACGAGGAGGAGCGGTTAAATTTCGGTAGGGACAAGCCCCTGGTGGGTTCAAATAAAAAACTAAACCTTCTATTATTTTTTTTACTAATAATATAATAGTAGTAATGCGAAGTAAGCCAAAGAAGAAACTTAAACAACGGCCTCCGAGGATATACAGAAATAAAGATGGCCGACCATATATCAAAGTGAAAGGTAAACGAGCATATCTCAACTTTGGCGAGAAAACGAATGACCTTTCAACACTTCAAATCGTTAAACTGTTTCTGAAATATATGAACAAACCCAACCGTCGGGGTCGTAGGGGCGGAGTCCCTACAATAGTTAAGTCCGAATTCAATCGTCTTGAACACGAGAACCGCAACCAGATACAAAACAACCTGCTGAAAAAATATGAACTAATACATGAGCAGGAGGAAAAGGAAAAGAAGTTAAGAGAACAGGCAGAAGATGAGAAGAAAAGAATGGAGAGGAAGGAGAATGCGGAAATGAAGGAAAGACAAGAAGAATTAATAAGGGAGGCGAAAAGAGAGCAAAAACTTATAGAGGATGTAAAATTTGAACAAGATAAAATTCAACCCTCAATATATAACACAAGGACCACAACCACCACCGCAAGCACCACCCCAAGCACCACAACTAGGACCACCACAAGCACCACAAGCACCACAAGCGCCAGAAGAAAAACAGATGCCATTGAAAACAAAAGAAGAGAGAAAAGCTGAAAAGGAATTAAAAGAAAAGTATATTAAATTATTGACGGAAACAGCGGGATTTACAAAGAAATTTATTAATAAGCTGAGCAAAACAGAATTTCAAAAACTTGGTATAGGAGTAGAGAGTGCGATAGCCGCAGGACAAACAGCAGATGAGCAAAAAGCACTGGCAGAGCAATACAAAAAAGAATTAGAAGAGACAAAAAAGCAAGCGGAGGCTAAAGCGAAACACTTTGAAATTAAAGATAAAATATCACACATCTCCGCTGGTTTAAGAAATGATTACAAGTATCCGAAATTGGATATACCCAAAACTTTGGGCCCTGCTTTGGAAGCAAAAATGATAGCCGAAGGCAAACAACCACCAAAAAAAGTGAAAGGAAAACACGCGACTGCGGGTATGGCGCAAGTTTTAGTAGATGAAGGTATTGCTTTAGGAATAGACCAGAATGAAATGAGAAAGAAACTCGTTGATTATTTGGGAATAAACCAAGCTGGTGCTGGACCAAGAACGATTGAGGAATTAATCCACAAACTTTTGACAATAACAACAATTAAGAAATATTTAAAGAAGGGCAAATACAGAAAAAAATGAAGAAGAAGGATTATGTAAATAACTTAGTAACTGAAATGAGAAGCGACCCAAATATTAAAAATCAAGTTTCAAATAATCTCGGTATTCAACTGACGGAGGAAGTTCAACCGCCAGAAAATATGCCAGAAGTTCAACCGCCAGAAATTCAACCACCAGAGGTAGATGGGGCAGTAGATGAGCAAACGGGGGCAGTAGATGGGGCAGTAGATGAGCAAGCGGGGGCAGGCAGAGGTTTAATGACGGACGAAATAGACAACATTATGAAAAAGCACGAATGGTATATCGGCACGGTGGCTAGCGATGAAATAAACAAACTGAAACCATAAAAAAGACAGAAGTATGGTTTTATAATGAACTTGGATAAGTCTAGTCAACCAGGCTCTCATTGGATTGCTGTTTGGGTTGACTTAATTAAAGACGACTCTATTGAAATCTACGACCCTCTCGCACTGTATAAACCAACCGAGATATTTCTACACCAAATGAAACAACTTATTGACAAGAGTAAGCCGAACACATATCTGCTTATAAAGGTTAATCAAGTTAAAAACCAAAGCGACACGAGCACAACCTGCGGATGGCATAGTATGAGGTTTCTTTTAGAGCGTGCGAAAGGGAACCGATTTAAATTCGCCAGGGGTTGGACAGACTTAAAAGAAAAAGAAGCGGAAGAGTTGAAAGCTCAGAACGGGTATGGTTTTGATACTTTTATTTAGAGCACCCCCTCCGTTGTGGCAGGTAATTAAAACAAAAATATATTTTTCTATATATAGTTTTTTGAGATTGTAAGTGGTTTTTTTGAAAAAAAAGCACTTACTATGGAGTATAAAGGTGGTCGTGCGAGTGGTATTTACTATATTAACAGCAAAAATCGGATAAATGGCACAGATTCAGATTTTAGTTGTGAAGTCAATATGAAATCGCTAGACAATCCTACCCATTCTAAAATACTTCATCTATGTTCCTAAATCGTATTACTCTGTGGCAAGTCCTTATAACACTTTTACTTTGAGTGAAGATGGATTTGAGGCTCTGATTACGATACCAGAGGGCAACTACACGATGAACAACTTAAAAAATAAACTGGCCGAGGTGCTAACGGCAGACAGCCCCAACGACTACACATACGCCGTTACGAGCAACAACACAAACACCGACCCAGAAGACGGTAAGCTATTATTTACGGTAGCAAACAACGGAGGCATTCAACCGCGGTTTATATTTGACACCGAAACACGTATCCACGAAGTGATGGGTTTTGACCGCGACTCAACATATTTCTTTGCTAATAATACCATTAGGTCTCCAAACGGCGAAAAAACATTATATTTACAGTCAGATTTAGTCGGCGAAGGAGATAACCACGTGCTCCAAGAAATATACACGGCGAATGAAATCCCGTTCGGCTCTGTTATCTACGACGGCTCGGGTAGTGAATACGGAAAACGGCTATCTACTAGTTCAAGCAAATTGTGTATCGGTTTTACTTGACTGACGAAAACGACCAAGCAGTTAATCTCAACGGCCTCGGCATTGTTATGACATTGTTGATTTACCGCGAGACGAATTATTTTAATTTATTTACATCGTTTTTTAATTTGTTGAAAAGTCGTTAATTAATTATTTTATTTTTTTCTCATATTAAAATATAAGACAACCGTAAAAAGAGGAAAAACAAATGCCTACACAACACGGAGGCGAACTAGATTTTAGCAGGACTGACTACATCAGTGCTTCTTATCGTTTGAATAAGTTTACCCCTCGTGAGGGTTCTATTAATATCACTGTGTCTACCGCAGGAGGACAGGAAAGCAACTTTGACCTTATCAGCCGCCCATTTAACTTGGCTCGCTCTGTTTTGAGTTTTAATTATGCTCCAGATGCGAAGGCTGGAAACTACAATAAATGCTTTATGGATTGCTTGGCCCCAATTAGACAAATTCAATTGATTACGAGAGGTGGTGTTTATCTGTGCGACATTAACGAAGTCGGAAATATCACCAAGATGATTTGGAAACCCGAAACCTCCATTGATGATTTACTAGCTTTGGAAAACCACGACAATGGAAGTGGAGCTGGTTGTATGCTTCAAAAGTGTAATGCCACAACTACATTTCAACCCGCTAGCGATGCTACAAGGTTTGCCGCATTACAAACAGCATTGACCGCTTCGGCAATAGCAGGAAATGCGGCGGGGCAGATTGATACAGGCATTGATGTTGCGAAGGCACAGGTTCAGGCCGCATTAAAGGCTTGGATGGCACAACCCTCCACAAATGCCCGCCGACACGAGGATGCCCTTATTGCGAATGAGACTGGCGTGAGTAAGTTCGTTAATGTTGCTTTTAATGAGGCTAAGTATTTCTCAGCTGGTACTATTAATAATGCCAGCCCGAGTGTTAATGTTAAGATTAATCTTGGAATGCTTTACAATACTATTTTCGCTTTGGATAAAACTATTATGTTTCCAGAAATTTTGACTTTGCGGATTGTTTGGCAACAGACACCCAAAATCTTTTATTATAACAATGATGCTCTTTCTACTGGTGGTGGCACTGTTGCGGTGGCGGATTCGAATGTTACTATTACTAATCTCAGCCTGTTCTTAGCTGTCGAGACGAACCCCGATGTCGTTCAATCAATTCAACAGAAGATTATGAGCCCCGAAGGTATGAGCTTCAACATTGATTATTCTTATTTGTATAAAAATACTGTCGGAGTAGCTTCAACTTCTCAAAATGTTATACTTAGATTTGACAGAGGCCACGGACGACGAATTATGAAGATTTATCACTCCGTATTCAATACAACCGAAAATAAGAACACTGCTTATGACAATAGCAACCTTCTTGGTTCTAAGGTCCAAACTTTTTATACCACACTAGACGGAGCACGACTTCAAGAATTCAATGTTGATTGTCAAACTGGAAAACTAGAAGACTATATGTATCTTAAACCGAAGTTGGAAGGCTCTTCTTTGATGAATAGCAATGTTTATCAATACAACTGGTTTTGGTGTGATAGCTTTGACAATACCCGTCCGCTGTGGAGCAAGGACCAAAATGAAATCAGTGGAATAAGTCTAGACACTGAGCGACGATGGGAATTTATCGGAACCACTGCGAATATTGCGGCCAATCATTACACATGTCGTAACTCAGCAAGAAGTAAATGTTAAGAATGGAACAATTACCAGAAATTAAATAGGGGCCTGCTCCCCCTATAACCCCGCCAGTGAAGTAAGAAGTAATTATTAATTTTTGATAGTCAATTTATTTTTTTGATAATATAGGATCTCTAACAAAACATTTTTTGAGGTTGTAGGAGTGAAACTTTTGGAAAAGTTTCATCAAAACCCTTTGCTGAAAGATTTTTTAAATCTTTCAAAGCTCCTATGCACCAACGAAATTTGATAGCACAAGACCCTGACGGAGACTTCATAAATGTTAAAGTCGGCTACGATGATAATGTTGAAACCAATAGTATGAAAAGCGCTTTCGGCGAAGCATTGGTCGGTCAATTAACGCCAGTATTACAAGAGATTTTCCCATACACTATCAATACACGAATATGGACATAAGCTCAAACTGATGCTACCATTTCATTTAATGCGAATATGGCCGAACTTAAAACAGATGTGAAGACGACCGCGAATGCTGTATTGACGAGTAAAAAAAGAATTAAATACAGAACAGGTATGGGAGTTCTAACACGATTTACTGCTTTATGGACTACTGATGAAACGAAAGACTACAATTCATATATTGGCATAGGTGAAAGTGATTTACTAATGGTTTCTATTTTTACAAAATAAAAGCGACTGGTATGAATATCGCCAGTGTTAAAGGTGGGGTGCCGACACTTATCGCACAGGCGAACTGGGATGACCCTTGTGATGGAACTAAAATTATGCCTATCATAGATTGGACCAAAGGGAATGTATTCCAGATTAAATTTCAATATCTTGGCTTTGGTGCTATAAGGTTCTACATAGAAAATCCATCAAGTGGAGAATTTCAGCTGGTTCATACAATTAGGTATGCGAATGCGAATGTGGGTGTTAGTCTTTCAAATACAACCCTACCTTTTTCGGCTTGTATCAGAAATTATGGAACTGGTAATGCTAATCAAAACATTGAAAACAGCCAGTTGTAGTATGTTTATTGAGGGCACCAACACTATTAATTCAAGCATATCAAACGAAGCGGAAGGTAGTGAGCCAGCGAGCACAACGGAAAGCCCAATTATTAGCATAAAAAATAAAACAACTTTTAATGGTGTGACCAATTATTCAATTGTTTATCCATCTCTCGTGAGCATATCAAACGAAGACAGCAAAGTTAATATAGTGCGAATTGTGAAAACGACTGGGGCACTTACGGCGGAGAACTTTGCGGATATTGATACCAAAACTTCAATCGTATCAAAGGACACCGCTGCGACTGCCATTGGTGGTGCCACTATAACAGACGTAATTCTAAAACTGTATGTTAATGCTACTTCAAGCCAGCTTATTGACCTGCGAACTTACGACATACAACTCTCTCCTGGTGAAAATCTAACAATTTTACAAAAGTCTGTCGCGACTGCTAATAATGGAGGAAATGTGAGTGTTATAGTTAATTTCTTAGAAGACCAATGAACCTTTTGAAAAAGCTTCACCAAAACAAAAAAAGAAAATAAATAAAAAAGTTCCTACAAATACTTCTTCAATTCAGCCGTATTTCGGCACCACGGCTGACGAACTAACCATTCAATATACGGTTTGTCAATCTTTGCGATATCTTCAAACTTCTTTCCGCGGTATTTCCCAAATTGAAAAGTGTCTTTCGGCTGTGTATTTCTCTTTTCTTCAATCGCTTTTATTTCGTCGTGGATTACCTTTTGAACATCTTCCAACGAGAAAGATTTTTTTTCTCCTTCAATGGAAAGTTTTTGGAACTTCTCGCACAGTCTTGTTAGGGTGGTCATAGTAGGGTAGTATATATAGGGTAATATAAAAAATAAAAAATAATTTATTATATAGAATGAGCGAGTGGATAAAGTTCGTAAAGGCTTACTCAGCTAAGCATAACATAAGCTATGGTGAAGCATTGAAAAAGGCGAGCAAAGAATGGAAAGGACAAGCCCTTTCAAACCCTCAGCGGGGTCGTAGGGGGAGCAGGCCCCTACAAGGAGGTAGTTCTAGTTTATCGGAGGATGTCTATTTGTCCTCGTCTGAACGAAAAGGGGCGGATGGATAGAAACCAGTCGCAAGCAAAGAAAAATCAACTGTGTACGAAAAAGATGGTAAGGCGATTGTGGCATTTAGAGGCTCAGTAGATAAGCGGGACTTACTCACAGATGTCGCACTAGTAAAGGGAGTATAAAAAGGACCCCGAGATATATAAGGAAGAGCAGAAGCTGGTAGACGAAGTAATAAAGAAATATGGTAAGGATAATGTAGAACTGACGGGGCATTCGTTAGGTGGCACGATAGCAAAAGATTTAAGCCGACAGACTGGGGTGAAGGCGACCACATACAACAAAGGCAGTAGCCCAAAAGACCTCATTGAAGGAGTAATTGACCGAGTAGCCATAAAGGTAAATCCAAAAGGTAAAAGGGCAAAGACCGCGAAGCTAACGACGAACTACCGAACCGCATTTGACCCTGTGTCGTTGTTAGGGGCTATGGCTGTAAGTACTAAGTTAGTGAAGCCAAAAAAAGGAATTCATACGATTAGAAGTTTTAAAGGTAAAGGTAAAAAAATATATCTATAAAGTTTTTATTGCCCTACATTTAATAACCGAATGGTCTTGTTTCAATCGCATTATCTACAATACCTATAATATTTCTTTTAGTGTAAGTAAAGCTGAATATTTTTTCTAAGTATTCGCTTGTTATTTTTTTCTGTTGCTTGTCTCTTGTTATCTTGCTGTTTTCTACACTTTACCTGATTTTTCAATTCATTTAGCAATCAGTTTTTCTTCCTGAGTCTTAAGCAACTCTAACAATTCATTCTTGCCGTTCTCAATAAGGTCGTTGTTTTTAATTCCAAGTCCGCAACTAATGACACTTAACATATTTGGTAAATTTAATGATTTATTGGTTTCATAATTCATACTAAAGCCTTTGACTTTCATACTTGCTTTGCCGTTATCTAAGACATATCCATAACACTTTGGTCCACCTCCGATAAAGGTCATAATCTTTGCTCCGTGTAGTTCGTCCGTCCATTCGCCTAACAACTTACCAGTTTTAACATCTGTTTCGCCTTTCGTTAAGTCTGTTGTGTATATGACACTGTCAGTATCGAGGTATAGAACTCTGTTGTCTAGTTTGTCCATCATCTCATATAGTCTAATCCTCGCGTGGCAAGTCGTAAATAAAGCAACTACAATATTTGTTTTCACGGGGTCGCTTACCGCATCTTGTTTAAGGTCATAACTTGCTTCTATTATTTTGTCGTTAATAATGTTTATGTTTATGTTAACAACTGACTTATCGTTCATGAACTTGTATAAGGTATCTTTGTCTTTTATCATTTTGTTTTGAGTTTTGTTTTGCTTTTCGCCAAACTTGCCCCACAGCTATTCAAGCACAACTTAGCAACCGCTCGCCGTCCTGGGTTTTCTTCTATTTTGTTTTCGTCCATCTTAATTCCCATCTTGATTTCCATACTGTCAATGTAGTTTCTTTTTTGTTCCTGTGTAATACATCCATCAGGATATCCGCTTGACTCTTGTTTAACCTTTAAGAAAGTTCTTATGAAATCTTTGAAAAGGCTACTGCTCTGCTCCTTCCAACGCCATACCTCATATACCTTAATTAGCTTGTAGCCTTTGTCTAAGGCGTTGTAAATTTCAGGAGTTGCCCAAGTGCCAGTTATTGTTCGCTCGTTATCGGTGTGCTTACATTCGGTTTTCTGTTCAGTCATTCCGCACTTGTCGCATAAGTAATACATAAGCTTACCTCTATCTGCCTTAGGCAAAACGGGATGGAGTAATTTTCTGGGCGGTAGCATCTTAACCTTAGACACTCCGAAATATTCTCTGTTTATAATTTTGTTTTTCATATCTTTTCTATCGTCATCGTTGTTCGGTCTTATAATAGTATGGTGCCCGCTAGGGTAGGGGTCATAATACATCACGGTCGGATATAATGAAGATACATCAATGTAGTTCGCATATTCATTGTTGTGCCGTGCTTTCCAATACAGTGTTACAGCATCCGTTCTACCCCCAAACATTGCCTCTCGCGGGTTCAGCCCTTCTTGTTTAGTAATTCGTTCGTATCTTCCGCTAGGCTTTCACTTGTTTTCATTAATCTCCATTCACATTCCCAGATAGATACTAGTTTGCTGACTTGTTTGCTTAGTTCTTTTTCTCGTCTCATTGTTGCCTTGTATAGTTCACCCATTGTCTTATTCTTCTTAGTATTGATTGTATTACCATTAAAGCACTTTGGGCATCCGTGCCAGAGACATCCTTGAAATTCGTAAGCGGTTTTCGTCTTTTCGTCCCAGCCATCAACATAAACATTTGACTGTCCTAAATTAAACATTTTCTCACCACCATTGAAAGCATGTTTAATATCAGTTTGGTCTAACCTGCTTCTGTAAGCTATCCCTTCAACACAGGCCCGAGAGGTTATCCTGTTTTGCTTTTCCGCCTTCAACACAGCAATTGAATTCTCTGGCATAAACTTAGCACGATACAAAGCCATATTAACACAACTCGCAATAGTTGTATATTGAAATGGGTCAATACCGAATTCTAAAAACTGCTTTCTAAAATCCATACAGCCCCTCTCAATATATCAACATCGCTATGACAGTATTCGGCGATTTCCTTCCGCATAATATCAAATGTGTTGTTTCTTTGGCTTTCATACCATTCTAAAAATTCCGCTCTTTTCTTATCTTTCATCGTGTCGTAGCCGTAGTGCTTTTTATGAGGCATAACACCAACATAATTTTTGTTCTTATCCGTGTTGAAATAGTGAGGAAAGAAACCCTTTTTAAGTTCTTTCAATCCGAATGTTTTAGGAAAATCAGCCAGAGGCATAGTCAAGAAACTGAGACTATCAATGAAGCGGTATTTCTTCAAAGTCATCATCATTATCTTACCGCCTTGATAAATGACGAATGGCGCCTGTCCGTTATCTACTAACCACTTAAGAATAAACTGGCAGTCATAACCACGACTGTTATGAGCAATGAATGTAAAGCCGTTGTGCTTAGATTCAAAAGCCCACTTACAGAATTCATCAATGTTCTTATGGATAACTGGTTGCTCCTTAGCATCGTAATACTGACTTTCCGAATGATTAACAATGTGCTCGCCCGTATCCTGTGTCGCTTCAAAGTCAAAGAATATGTATTTCTCTGAAAAAGGTAATATCTCTTTCTTCACGATTTCACATTGGTGTTCAAGTGGTTTCAGTTCCTTACAATTACGACATTTCGCATAACCGCATTTGTGTTCGTCCTTTCTCCTGCAATTAAGTCCACACGTAAGACATTTTGCTTTGATATCGCAATTCGTCCTCTTGTGGTTGTTGAAACATACCGTATTTACACGAATAGCAATCAGTCCAATTGCTTTTATCGTTAATACCCTTACAGTCTTTGGTTTCGCAGATATTACATTTAGATTCGCAGGCATGTCGCTTTTGAAATCCTCTTAGACATAACTCACAGAAGTTTTCTTTACCTACCATAGACTTCATATTGGTTATCGCATCGTAGTGGTTCTCTGTCTTAAGTATGTAAAGGTTCGTAAGTCGTTTGTGCCTGCCTCATCAAGTAAATCTGTCTTATAAACTATCTTATCAGGGAATTCAACAATAAACCAGATTGTATTTAATGTGGATAGCAAATGTATTGATTTCAGGAATACCGCACACATCCTGAATGACTTTCGCTTCTTCGTGTAGTTTCAAAGCCATCTCCTCCTGTATTTTTCTACCTTTCATAACCTGAGGATATTTTTCGTGTTTTTCTTTTTTTGTTTTTACTACAACAATTGCTCTGGCTAAGCATATGTTGTCTGTATTATTAATTTGAATTACTCCTCTCTTTTTATATACATCCAACTTATTAATTATTTGAAGCCTCGTTCCACCCATCGGCATTTCAACAGATTTCAAAACGAATCTAAACTTATCCATATTAGTTCCCTTTTCGTCTGTATAAAGGCTTTCGTTGCTTTGAAATAATGCTGACAGTCTTTCTAAAACATCGCTAACAGAAATCTCGTTAAGCTTTTTCAAACCCGTAGATACTGCTCCATAGTAATCTACAAACTTGATACTTACACTAACCATATTACCTTGTCTCTGTCTTTTAATAAAGTCGTTCAGTATTATCTCAATAAACTTTACTACATCTTCCATACTGAATGAAGTAAAGTTGCCAGTAAGCTTAACCCAATACAGGCTTTCATTAACACCCAGCACGTGCTTCTTTCTATCAACGTGTTTGATTTCGTAGTTAGCATACCGCATTAGGTCTTTCACCTTTTCTTTTCTTTCTCTCACTTTCGCTTCAAACACTTTCGCTTCCAAAATAGGCGGTAATGGTGGTGCTACTGGAATACCTTGTTTCTCTTCCTCAAAGTAAACAGCACCTCTTACTCGGCTCAAGTAATTTTGGGCCGTTGTTGTATCCACCTTATACTTTCTCGTCTTCGGTATTATATACAGCACATCTTGACCCCTGACCCTTTTGATTTCATAATTAATTCTTTGTTCCCTAAATTTGTCCAACCTATACGTCTTACCGTTGTAAGTGTGTGTCTCCATTGTTGGTAATTGTATATATTAGTTAACAAAATTTTTTTGGAAATTAAATAATTATCTCAATCGTCTGCCCCGCCGTGGTCGCCGTGTGCCTCCGTGTCTATATATACGGGGGGCCCTGTGTTTAGATGAAAATTAGGGCGGGGCGGTCGGGGCGGGCGTGGCTTCTCTTTCTCTTTTTTCACTTTTCAACCAATCTATTAAACCTTCACTAGTTTTTGGTGAGTTAAGATTTTTCCAAAGCCCAGCTCTGATTTCATCGCTAGAAATATAAAATAGTTTAACATCTGATTTTTTTCGCCTTTTTGGTCTTCATTAATTTCTTGTTTTTCAACAATTTCGTTTTTCAACAATTTCTTGTTTTTCAACAATTGTATTTTCTCCAATTGGAATGTGCTTAGTCAATTGCAACATTCTCCTAAATCCTTCAAAGTAAAATGTTTTGTGTTTTTTTGTTTGATTATGTCTTCGTATTCCAGAGACATTAATTATGGAACCGCATTCGCATTCAAATTTTTTAGTCTCTGCCATTGTCTGCCCGCTTGTGCCCTATATAATATACTCTCCCCTGTGTATAGATGATAATTATGGCTGAAAGGGGCTCTGCCCCTTTCAAACCCCACAGTGGGGTTGTAGGGGTAAACCCCTACTGTGTATGTTTGATTTCATATGTCTTGCTTTGCTACTCCTATTTATTTCAGCTCCGCATTCACACTTGAATGTTTTCTTCTTCCAATTCCTTTTCTTTTCTTTTTTGATTTCTTTTGTTTCCTTATCATAATTAGCTTTCCATTCATCATACTTTGGTTTTACTTTTTCCTCGTGGTATTTCTTTGCTGCTTCTTCCATTGCTTGTTCTTGGGTTCTTCGTTTTCCAATAGTAAAACTCTTATACATCGTTTTACCTCCTTCTCTCCATTGAATTTTTACCATCGGCCTCTTTTCATTATTCTTTATCATAATACATCCTTTTGAAATTCTAAACCTTGGCTTGGTGTCCTCGTTAGTCATCTTCTATATGTCTTTATATTTTAACAGTATTATTTTAAATATCAAAATGTAACGGTTTCAATTGCTATTTTGTCCCGGCGGGCCGGCCGGTGTGTGTCTCTGTGGTGGCGGGGGTCTGCTCTGAAAATTTGTCTCGAAGTGCGACCTATACTACTTTCCGACAGGTGTGCGGAAATGGGGGGTGGACGCGGGGGGGGGGGGGTACACAATTTCCATTCCCCCTACTCCCAACACCTTTCAGGGATAATAGCAATAGTAATAGTAATAAGAGTTTCTCTGTCGAATAGATTGTAGGAACAAGATTCGAAACAAAGAAGCAACCATGAAGGAACACGAGAGAAGGAAACCAAGGGGAAAATATGAAAGCTAACATAGAAGCTACAAGTGTGATGAGAGAGACAAAGATATGTTTTATATTGTGTATATATGCATATTACTCAGATATATACAGATATATATGAAACATTTAGCATGAGTATAATATTTTACTTATTTCAAATTCGTATACATATATTATGAAACTATGTGTGCACACATGTACATAATATTTATGCACACACAAAAACGTATATATGTACATATATGTATATTATATATATATATATCATTTATGTGTGGCGGACCTGTCTATTCGTATATCAAATACAAGCACAGAAAAGACGAAAAACACACCTATGTTTTACAAAAACACACCTATGTTTTACAAAAACACACCTATGTTTTACAAAAATACGACAAACTAAGCACACTAAGAGAGATTTAGTCAAAATGACGACAAAAACCATATTTTATTATCATAAAATATATATAAATTTCATTTATATGGTTTTTGTCGTCATTTTGACTAAATCTCTCTTAGTGTGCTTAGTTTGTCGTATTTTTGTAAAACATAGGTGTGTTTTTGTAAAACATAGGTGTGTTTTTGTAAAACATAGGTGTGTTTTTCGTCTTTTCTGTGCTTGTATTTGATATACGAATAGACAGGTCCGCCACACATAAATGATCATGCGGAAAGTGGAAAAGTTGTCCAAGTGTCCGCACTAAAAATCAGAAAGTTGTCCCAGAACAAAAACTTGGACGGTGTAATTTTAGCGACAACGCCTAGGTGTCTGGTGTTGCCGATATTGGTCCATTTTTTGCTGATATGGTCAAAATTGGAGGGATCTTAAAAGTTGAATGGGGGAGGGGGGGGCAACGAACGAAGTTCGTGGGGGGGGGGAGGGGGCGATAGCCACACGACTAAGGGGGGGGACGGCAGGAAGACTATAAGGGCACTATTAAGAGTTGTAAAGAATGTGAGGTGGCAAGGCTAGATATAATGAAATAACTCTTATAAAGTGTCCTTTTTTCAAAAAAGTCCTTGTTTTTTTTTGAAATATGTATTTTTTGTTCGAAATGCTTTTTTTTAATTAAAAAAATCAAAGAAGTTTGAAAAAATACATAACGAATTACTAATTTTTTTAATCTTATCCCTTTTTGATTTATAGTCTATTTTTAATAGGAGTGTTATTTTATCTGTAATAAGTCTTATGATTAATTTGAGCAAAAAGTCCCCTTTTTTTCAAAAATAAGGTTCAAGTTCTTTGAAATTAATAGTAAGAGTTTTTATAAATAAACGAGGCTAAAAAAGGTGTCCTAAAAAAAGTCCTTTTTTCCGAATGAGAGTCGGCCAGACCATATAAAGAGTGTGGCATACACTCGGCCTTATTGGATATGGTCATTAAGACAGGGGACCAAAAAAGGGGACCTTTTTAAGGACGGGCAGGAAGTCGTTTCATTTGAAAATTCTCTTTATTATTACTCTTTTACTTTTTATATTTTATCTAAAATTCATTAAAAATAAGTAAGTAAAATAATAAAGTAAATAGTAAATAGAAAAAAATTTCATTGGAAATCTTCTTTTAAGTCGTCCTTATTTTGGTCCTTGTTTTTTGGTTGAGGTCCTAAAAAATAAAAAGGTCCTCGTAAGGGACCATATAAGGGCAATAACCAACCGACTTTATCGTGTCCGAAAAAAGTGGTTAATTTTGATTTATAAAAATATAGGACGTGTCTAATATATACTAAGATGTGGAGCGAAGACGATAGAAAATTTGTTAGGCAGTTAAGAGTTGCTACTACAGAAAATAAAATATATGAAGTCGTGTCCAACTTCTACGACAGTGAGTTGAAACCAAGTATCGCCTTTCATAATGCTATTCTATCGCTATTTAGCACACCGACGAGTGATGAAGAGGCACTTGAGGCACTAAAAGCCATATATCCCAAATATGCTATTGTGTATCCTAATTTGAATAGTAGAAGGCAAAGACTTTCTGAGTCTGGTAAGAAAAAAAGCAATAGAACCTTATCAAAGTGAAAAGGTATATGAAATGAGCAAACTGGATAAGTATTTTAATCTGAATGAAGACGAGCGGATTGATATCGTTTAGGGGTATAAAAAAGATTCAAAGCAAAAAATGAACAAAAAATGAGAAGGACAAGAAAAGAATTGGACTGAGAGGCCTGTTGTCCTTTTTACTCCTGAATTCGTAATAGAAAAAGTAAATTCAATACGGAACCATTTCAAAAAGAAAAAAGCAGTTATCATCAACAAAGAAGGTGTGCTTGATAAACAAAAGAATAATGAACTAAATAAAAGAATTATTAAAATCTTTCCTTGGCTTTCGGAATACACACAGAAAAGTAGTATGTTGCGGAAACTATATGCTAGTTTGTCATACTGTAATTTTGCCAACCCGAAAATAGAGAATTTCAATACATGGGTTTCTAATGTGCTCGGTCATGGTGATATGCTTACTAGTTTTAGTTATAGTTGGGTTAATGTGGCAGACCCCGAAGAAATTAAGGCAGAAGGAATTAAAACAGAATTAGAGAAATTACGAAGGAAAATAGATTTATGTCTGAATTTAAATAATACTAATGAAACTGAAAGTGAAAACGGAGAAGAAGAAAGTAAATATCAAACATTAGGGAAAAGGGCGAGTAGAGAGGATAAGTATAAATTGCTTGAACAGATTTACAACGACCACGGGGGGGTAATTACAAATACTAAACTACGACAATTAAGCAAGATTGGAGCCGTCATCGTTAATAAGTTTATCAAAGAGAAGAAAGAAGCACCACAAGAAGAAACCACGACAGAGGAAGTAAAAGCACCATTAAGAAGAAGCACGAGAAACAAAACAAAAAGATTAATACTTAACAACGATTAAAGGCGGTTCACCATATCTTGCTCTAATATTAGACTCTCGTCTGTAGCAATTAATGGAACAGATCGTGAAAAACTGGACACCATCTACATTATCAATATCAACTGCTATGATAGGGGGGTGTGATTGGAATGTGCGAGACAAACCGCATATATTGCAAAATTCTTTTCTATAATTCTGCTGGGACATTTCTGAATAAACAAAGTTCTTATGTGTCCAACTATATCACTTGGCAAATCATGTATTATTATTGGCATATTTTATATAATATAAAATATAAAATGAACGTTTTGGTCAAAGCACGAATACACCATCTTCATCAACTACATCATCATCTTCTTCTTTATCAATAGATAGCATTAAAGATGCTTTACCAACAACTGCTTTTGGAGAATTGAGAACGGCCACTTTGTCGCCAGTATTACAAAATGTATTTACATATGGTATTAATACGCGATTCTTTGACAAAACGGAGACTAATGGCGGGGTGGTATTGTCTGCTAATTCAATGGCGGTTTTAACGACATCCGCCTTAGGTAATTCAACGGCACAGATTACGACTATTGAGCGAGCCAAAAAAAAAGTGGCATGGGCTTAGTTGCTAGATTTTCCGCATTGTTTCCATCATCTATCGCCGCAGATAGTTTCAATTGCGATATTGGCATAGGCGCACCAGCAGACAATTTATGTTTTAGACAATCAAGTTTGGGAATGTCTGTTGTAAGAACGGCGGGAAGTGTAGAAAATGTGGTCAGTCAATATGCGTGGAATGTTGATAAATGTAATAATACTGGAACCTTCCCTACGATTGATTTTACTAAATTGAATGTGTTTGAAATAGTTGTTCAGTATCTGGGCAGTGGTCCAATTACATTCAAAATAGAAAACCCGCGAACTGGACGAATGGAAGTAATTCATGCGATTAAATACGCAAGCACTGCTACCACTCCATCATTGGATCAGGCGGCGTTTGCTATTTATGCGAAGGCATATTCGTCAAGTCTTGGATCCGTTGTAATGAAAACTGCTAGCATGTTTTTGGCGGTTGAAGGGACTATTGATCGGACTTTTGCTATAACTAATTCGTATGACAATGTTAAAACTATAGGAGCAACTGAAAATGCTATATTTACTATTAGAAATCGTGCCACATTCAATAGCAAAACAAACTATAACATAATCTACTTTGAGAATTTGTGTATAAGTAATTCTGATACTAAAACATGTATCGCGAGAATTATTCTTAATACTACATTAGGGGGGTCGCCTTCTTATTCAAATTACGATACTGCCACATCATTGGCCGAAGTAGATACGGCAGGAACTACAAGAACGGGCGGGAGTGTGATATTCACATATGTATTATCTGGTGGTTCATCTATATACATTGATTTGTCTCAATATAATATCAAGATAGGACCAAGTAAGACATTTACTATATCCGCACAAAATACAAGCGGTGGAACGGCGAGTATTTACGCTTTATTAAACTGGATTGAAGATCAGATTTAAACAAAAAAAAAACTTTTTTATGCTTATTATTAACTTTATTTTCTATCTCTATTGACATTTTTTTAATATATTCAAAGTCCTTATCCTTGATTAATTCTTCGGTTAGTTGTGCGTGATTTGTCTTCAAATATTTGTAAAACTGGTCAATATTAGCACCGCAGGGGATTTGTTGTTTATGTTGTTGTTGCCGTTGTAAGTTGATGTTTTTGATCAGAATAAATAGTATATCTAAATTTTCTATTAATGTCATTATATTAATGTATTCTTTTTTTTCTTAAGCATGATACGCCTTGAGAAGAATTGAAACTTCAAAGTTCAAAGGAACCTCCAAAACTTCACCGCCAGCATTTCTAATGACGATATCAATAGATCTTAAACTTTTTGTTGTATTAAATGGCACATAATCGGCAACATCGTTTGACGATTCAAGTAGCACTGGACTCCATAGGGCTTATCTAAATTGCATTTACCAACGACAGAGAAATTACTATTTGCTTCAACTAAACCAGACTGGTTCAATGCACTGCTATGAACATAAACGGCAGTTTCACCGATTAGATTGACTATAGACTGCATGGTGCTACTCGCCGCTGCCGAGATATCGGCAGTCAGTCCTATCTTGTCTCTAATCGTGCTATTATCGTAATCAAAAGCATACGTATCACCAGTGAAAGTGAAATTCAATTTATTAACGGAGTTCAAAGTTATAACTACGGAGTTAGGGGTAATTGCTGAATTAATCGCAGTTTGAAGGGCAGTAATAAATGTATCAATGGTGTATTGATTTTCTGTTACGATTGCCGTTTTTGTAGCGGATCCCATTGTTTTAATCAATGTGAGAGTGTTGGCATAACTCGGTATGTTTGGGAAAACATTTGGGATAGAGATACTCTTTACGACATAAGCACTGATTATATCAATATTCCGACCAGTTGCTGGGAGATCAACGACGAAACGGCCATTGTGGGTAGAAGCGGATTTTGTTTCTGTTTTATCGCTTGAGAAGACGCGAAGGAGGAATTTTTTTTTGTTTGCTTCTCGTCTTCAAGATTGCTTATCGTAAAACTCATTGCTATATTATAACATAATATATTTTAATTTTTAATTTTTTTTAATTGTTTAACAACTGATCTGCTAGGATAGATAGACGCGACTTTGACATATTTCAACCAAGCAGTGATTGATTTATTTGTAGCAGCATAATCAGAAGCATAACGAAGAGTGACTTCCGCAGTTCGTGAATTATTGACTGCGATACCAGATGCTCCAATGTGTGGCGACTGATTGAGTGTCTGGATAATAGTAGCAAAACCAGCGTTGGATGTAAGTCCTGTTTTGCCTGAAGCAGAATACAAATAGCGAAAGTTTTCAAGAGAAATAGATGAAGACATGTAAGCATCACGAATACCCATAGTAGCTTGGAGATTGTTGATATACAATTCCGCGCATCCTCGTTGAACGGAGGCAAGAGTATCTGTGCTTCCTCCTAGTTCCATCTTTTGTTGCGGAGCATACCAATCACCAATACGGCATTGATATTGTCTGTAAGGCATTTGAGCAGTTCCCAAGTTGTCAATATTAGCATTATCAGAAAGCACATTCTGAGTTACGATATACAAGCACTGAGCACGGGCAACGGCCTTATTTACTTGAAGATTAAAATCAACAGACGTTCCTGGATTTGCCTTTTGGTTATAATATGTTTCATAAGTGTATGGAAGCCCATCCTTGCTTCCCATATGTTCCAAACTATTTCTCTGGACACCTGGAGCAAGAGAGAATGTCTCCAACATAACAACTGGATTTGCTACGGTGTATTTCAAAGTAGTGGTAGTAAATACAGTAGGAATCGCACCATTAGAGGTCCCAATGATAGTCAATGCTTCATGTACTGGTGCAAACGTCAAACGAAGTCTCATACCACTAATCAGAGAGGGAGGAATGAGAGTTTCCTCATTAAACACTCCCGAAAAGTAATGAAGAGGAATACAAACTCTCAAATATTGGCCAGTCGCAACACTACCAGCAGTGGGGACATTAAGTGCAAAATCAGTAACTGAAGGGTCAGTAACATTAGCATTAACACTGACTGATTCTCGTTGTCCCGCCATCTGTGCCTGCCGACGATAATCAAAAGGATAATGCTACGGGAGAATATTTCGCACCATCTTGTTCAAATCTTCAATTCGTTCAAGTTCGCTACCATCCTTACTTTCCAACAAAAATCTTTCAAAAATAGCGGTAGCGGGAGTGTTCTGGAAACCAAGAGCACAAGCAACATTATCTTTTCCATCAGTGGCCACCAATCCTTCGGCCATAATGTCAAATGACAAATAGCAATTCTTTCCATAAACAAAATCAGTGCTTGCCTGCAATGTAAAAATCATTTCAGTTCCAGAATCACTGGTAAGTCTGCTGGTCGGCGAAGTTCTTCTTAAAGATACTTCCCTGTTCGGAGAGCGCCAGACTTGCTGGCAACTCATATCTGAGGTTGTTGAGGGTCATCAACTCAGTAATTTTGATCTCCTTTCTTTCCATTTTTTTGTGTGCTCGTAGAATAGTAAATTTCGCAATGCTCCTATAATAAAAAATAATAGAAATTAAAAATAAATAATTATTCACCTGAAACGGATTGTTTAATAATATCAACTGATTTTTGTATATTGTCAAGTCTTGTGTCTTGTGGTGAAGTCAATTGAAACTCTCTTGCCTCAGCATTCTCAACTGCTTTCTTTAAATAAGCCAAACTGCTAACAGCAGTGTCCAAATCAACAACATCCGCATTTTCTTTTTTATCAGAAATGTCTGTTAATGTGTTTTGGATAGTGCTCTTCTCATGCGGGACAAGGTCGCCAAATTCAGTTAATGGTTGATTAACTAATGGGGCACCATGACTACTTCACAATTCAAACTGGTTTAGTTGAAACCCATCACTTTTCGGTCGGTTTGCTTCATTTATCTTCTTAATAAAGTCAATTGGCAAACGTTTTGAAGCACTTGAGTTTTTAATCATTATATAATAATAATTATTTTATCAATTACCATTAATTATTTTTTTCATAATTTGTAAATTCTGGTGCGTAATTCTTTCCTCTTTCATTTTCTTTAAATCCGCTATGGCTTGATTTACATCAACGTCATTAGTTTGCGCAACCTCCTTAGGTGGTGGTGGAGTTTCCTTAGAAGCATCTTCCATTGCTTCTATCTTACTTGCTGGTGTTGTGGTAGTGTGTTTCGGCACGGCAACAGGAGTGGGATTAACAGATTTTGGTAAAGATTGTTCAATCTTAAGTGCTGGAGACATCTCAATAGGTTTGGCATTTGGTTTAGGAGATGAAGTTTTTGCCGATTCTATGTCTGGTATTTTTCTTTTTAATGCTTCGTCTGGCATTGGTCTAGTTGCCCACTAGAAATAGATTGTTCACTGTTCTTACTTCCTGATTTGCTTACTTTTGGTTTTAATTGACACTTAATCTTGCCACTCTTAATATCCTCTTCTATCTTCTTCACTGCTAAGTATTCGGGCGATCCCTTACGAATTGTTACGAATTTTCCTTGCGCATTTTGTTTATACCAAATAGCGATTGCTTGTTGATAGCAAGTTTTGTATAATTTAGTTGATTCCGCCATGTCATATATTATAGCGGAAAAAAACATTTAATTTAATTTTACAAGATCGTCATATCTCTATCCTTATTAAGCCGTAATATAGTAGAGAAATTCTTTCTAAACTGGGTTGTTCTATCACTAGCAGTATTGTTAATTGCTAGGAATGAATAAGGTTCTGCCGTAGCATATTTAACCATATTGTAAAATTCTTTTTTGGTGAGAAAAGGACTTTCATATTCATCTGCCAATCTGTCAAGTTCGCTTCTCCTTACTCCATTAAAAATAATCATCCAATGGCAATTAATTCTTATTCTTCGCGGGAGTTGTGTATAACTCTGAGTTGCTACCCAGACTGACACCTTAGCATGTGTTGAAGCGAAAAACAACTCGGTAAGCACTTCTGATTTAAGAAAAGTTTTACTCTGTGCAATGTCATCCAATAACAATAGTATTTTTGGTGCCTTCTTAAACCCTTTAGTTTTAATCAGTTCTTTTTGTTTGGTTAATATTTCTCTCATTAACTCAGGCCTATCTTCTTTGATTATGTCTTCTTTTTTTAACTTGAGAGTGTCTTCCAAAATCGGGCACGGACTTAAGCAAAAGACGACTATTCTATCATAAAAACCTTTCAACATGTTCTTTTTGGCGAGTAGATTACAAATCATAACTGATTTACCTCCGCCAGTACTCGCACATATAACCATAGTCCCCATTGCTGGCAATATTCCTTCTTTTTGAATAGGAAGCAATTCAACACCATCTCTTTGTGTTTTAATTGGTTGTATTTCCAAGTCATTCTTAAATTTGGGCGGTTTTTTGGTATCTAACTCTGTTATTACTGGCCTGTCAATGGTAAATTCCTCGTGTGCTTTTTCTATATTGGTTTTCTCCAGATTCTGCTTCAAAAGTGTTTTTCGTGGCAACTTGTTTGCTATTAATCCTTTACGTATAACTAAACATTCGACAATCTTGGGGGTATCCCTTTTTCCGAAATTTTCCATGAAGTATATGGACTTTTTTGAAAACGTGTGGAAATGAAAGGAAATGAATTCCCTGATTGCAGAACATATAAAAATAATATTAAAATATGTTTTTATTAATTGTAATACACTTTAACTTCATCTTCAGAGGTGGGCAGGAACCGGTCCGACACGGTAATTTTTCTACTTTTTCGTAGTCCCGGCTACCATGAATCTATGATGATAACAATGCCGAACATGCAGAATTTGCTTTTACTGTTTATTCTTGCTTATATTAAGCATTTTACTATATTAAGACATGGTTTTACCTTCAAAAAATTCTGTTTGCCCGCTGTGACGTACGCTGGTACGTAGAGGGGGGAGGGGGGGGGGTGGGGGGGGGGAATGGGTCGGAGGGAGGACGCTTCACATCAGATTCTGGTGCATTATCAGAGTTAAACAAATTTCTAATTTCAGTTTTTAGAAGAAGCGTTACAGTTGCAGTTGCCCTAGACAAAAACCATTATGAAAAAGTCGGACCCAGAAAAATTCATTCAAAAAAAATAATCACATACGACCACGTCCACGTCCACGTCCACGTCCACCCGCAGCACGACGTGCGCGGCGACGTCCGCGCAAACGGATTCCTGAGTTACGCATTCTCCAACTTGCGTCGGAGCGATCTGAATCATCTACAATATGGATAGCATCATGTTAAGGAGGAGAAGAACAAGAAGAAGAAGAAGAAGAAGAAGAAGAAGAAGAAGAAGAAGAAGAAGAAGAAGAAGAAGAAGAAGAAGAAGAAAACTAATACCATGCTTTTCTTCCTCTGAACCAGAAGATCGATCAGACGATGAGTCAGTTGATGAACTGGAAGATGAAGTATCAGATAAGTCATCCTCTGAATCTGCCACTGGTTCTGCAGGCTGAGCAGCACCAAGCTCTTCTTCCTCAGGGAACCCA
The DNA here is from genome assembly GCA_019918135.1 of Paulinella micropora. Classification (NCBI taxonomy): domain Eukaryota; phylum Cercozoa; class Imbricatea; order Euglyphida; family Paulinellidae; genus Paulinella; species Paulinella micropora. The sequence goes on from WBZZ01005227.1 coordinate 328,941, forward strand.
CAGTCGCATCGTTCGAAATGGTTCCACGCTTGTTCAATAAGCTCTGCCTTCTTGAACTGTTTCCGATCGGAGTTTTGCGTTGCAACACCATGCATTCTCATCCATGATTTCAATTCGCTAACTACCATCTGCTTGGACGCAAATTGCTTTTTTTCCTCTGACGATCTTAGCAACGTGAGAATTTTCCGCCAAGGCTCAGAAGCATTTCCAAATGCTAAATCCTGCTCCTGCTTTTCTTCGCTAGTAAGCTGTCTTGCACCACGCCATCTCGGGTGAGCTGGAGGACGTCCTTCATTAACAAAATAAGTGCGTGGTAAGGACAGCAGCTCTTCATCGGTCAAACGCGTAAGTGCGTTCATTTTCTCCTGTCGTTCTTGAGGCAACTCCATCCAATTTACAGGTAGCTCGTCGATCAATCGAAATTCTGCTCTCCATTCCTTGCCTTTTGCATCGACACAGGACATATGAGCAGGACGGCCGGGCAGGCCGCCTTCGAAGTAATCTCCATCCACCTCTACTCTGGTCAAATTTCCACCTGCTAACATTTCCTCCACATGTGCTCGCTCATCCGGCCCTAGGTATTTAGTAGCCAAAGCACGAATATCCTTCTTCAGGCGCGGATTGACGAAGTAGCCGACTGGAAGCTTGGGAGGCATGTCGGTCGCTGTCATAAATAGAGAGAGAGATAGATAGATAGAACGAGAGAAAGAGAGAGAGAGATATATATATATATAGAGAGAGAGAGAGAGAAAGAGAAAGATAGATAATATTATTACCGGGGCGTCCGATAAACAAATTGATCGGTTCTCCTCTGGGATCATCACGCACTCCATGAAAATCCTGTGCGTCTCCCCAAGTAGCGATCTCTACAGTCGGCAAAGCGTCAGGATCTTTCTTGGTGATTCTATATGCCAAGGGTTTGTTGTAGTTTTTGAAACTCTTGTTCATACACGGGCTAAAATGAGTCATCCAGTCGTAGTTACATCCGAGAACAACCAGCACATGCCTCTTCTTGTGCTGCTTCTTGAATGCAAGAATGAGCTTTAATAACGCTTGAGCGATGTTAGTTGTCAGGAAGGTGCTCTTCCACCCGATATCCATAACTCGAAATTCCTGATCATCTCCATCGTGCCCGTGCCCTGGTGGCTTGCGATGTGACTCTACTTGGAAACGGATTCCTCTGTCAACGACATTGAGCCCAAGGAAACCCAGCATCGCCCACGCGGTGTTATCACCAGCTCCGTCCCACTCAAGATATAATTTCCACGCTTGCATTGTGCGAGGGTTCCAAAGTTGCCAATGTAAAAGTGCGGCAAGCATAGTAATGTTGCTGTTCGCGCCGTGTTCTACCGCGCCTTCAAGGTACGTCAGAATAAAATGCGTATCGGTAGTGTAGCAGGTATTGATTCCAACGCAAAGGCGAAACACAATTTTTCCTTTGAAATCTTTCGCGGCGCGGCGGCAAGATGGGATCTTCACTGGCGGTTTCATATCGGCTGATATGACTGTGGCAGCAAAATCTGCTGGTGCTGCCTTCTTGCGCTGCATGCTGGCAACGCGGCACGCCCTGTGAATTTTGTGATGAAGCCTGCTACGGCGACGCCATTCTTGAGCTTCTACTTCAGTCCTGAAACCGTTAGAATGATCAGCAGCAAGCTCTGTGCAGATCTCGCATTTTGAGAAATCTCCTTCTGCAAAACAAACCTGTAATAAGTAATGATAACGAAAATATGCATAATACCTCTGACAAACTTGACGTGCGGAAAATCCATGCGCCAAACTTTGTTGATCGTATTGTCTGTCAGAGGATTATTTGGATCAACTCGTTTCGAACAACCAAACCGAAGGCACATATCTTTCCAATTCTCGCGAACATAGTTTTGGACTCCTGCGTCCTGAGCCATTTCTTGCATCCTCCATATTCCGTCGCTGCATATCTCCGGGTAACTCTCCATGAACTTCTCGCAGAGTAATACTGCTACCACATCTTCTGTTTCAGGAACGGTTGAGTAGCTTTTTGTCAAAACCTTCGTGTTATTTGCAAGAAGTTTGTGTGCTCTTGACAAAACTTTATCACCGATCCCGTAGATACGCTGCCAGGCTACTTTGCACACAGCCTCCGTTAAATACATATACTGAAACGATCCAGTTTTTGTTTGAAACGATTCAAGCTGTGAAGCTGCCCAAGAATAAAGCTCACTGAGAGACGATGACGCATTCTTCGCTCTCGTGTAAAGCACATCACGCGTGTCGATAAATGAATAACACTTCCACTTTTTGCAGCAGACAGACTTAACTTCCCTGTCCAAGTCGGCGAAGGTAATCCCCAACAGTTTTTGGAGCGCAGACGGTCTCTGAAGCTTCACTGCACCTTTCGTGCGACTTTTCATCGTGTAGGGGCGCGTTGGATTCTTACGTGGTCTGCTGTAAGGAATTGGTGATAATCTCATGATGTTATACAACAGCTCATTCGATTCCATAAGCTCGTCGAAGTTCAATCGAAGCTCGTTGGATAATTCCGCATCGTCCACGCCGACCAGAGGAGGAAGCAATCCAGGGTTGATAGATGCAGCATCACCGTTTGAATCCGTATCTGAACACTCTTCGTCGACGTTCTACGCAAACAAGATCGCTTATGAACATTAACCAGCATGAACATAGACAGGTAGAGAAAAAAAATTACCATGGAGCCAGTAGGAAGATATAGTCTAGAGCTGCTGCAGCTACTAACATCATATCCTGTAGTGACAGTAGAACTGTCTGACTGTTTCCAGCTGTCGAGGTTAGCATCAACGTCAGGAACACCTGCCTGTAAAAAAGAATCTTCTCAGTAATAATTTTCATTTATTTATTTTTTACCTGTGCATCACTCAAGCTTGATTTTTCTGTGATGACTGTAATGTCCGAGCTTTCCCTGGGCAGAAGCGTGCGGCGACTATCTGAAATTGAGGACACGCTGTCGAGAAGCTTCCTCTTTTTTTCCGGCGGAATAGATGATGACCTGGAGAGCGGTTGCTTTCCATCAGAACTAATACTGCTGACCGACGCTAAAAGTTCAACCTTTGCTTCATGAAGCAAGGAAATTGACTTAAGTGGAAGCGGATGTTCTTTCTCAGGAACGATGAAACATACATGACCAATGTCAGTCTCGAACAGGAAAACTGGGATTTTAGCTCCTTCCTTGGCAGCCTCTTTCAACCAGACCGGATGTGCATCGCTTGGCAGCGTAGCTATCTCTAGGTCTGGATTAGGCGCATAGCTGAGCAAAATCTCTTGATCTTTCGATATTGCGGTGGTGACAGTCACAATAGGAGTACCCTTGCTGACCTGACATTATTTACAACAATATTTATAGAAAAAATACAACACACGTAACAAAAACTTACATTGCATGGATGTATGTAACAACTAACATAATTTACCTTCACGTTCGGTCGGCAAGTGTCATCGTCGAGCTTGTTGAACCCTTGCGATGAAGAGTTGATGAGATGCATTGCATTCCTGCTCGATTCGTTAATGAATTTAATTGGATGCATCCCTGTTTGCAGGGAACTCCCAATTTTCATAGTGAAATGATCAGAAAATGCAGCATGATCTGCAGCACGCAAAGACTTTCCTCCTGGTTCGAGGAGTCCAAGCTGAAAAGAAGGAGGAAGGTATTATCAGCAAAGACTCCGTAGCCACCACCACGGTGTGCCACATATATCGGCGCCTTGCTAGCCCTCAGCATGGCATACCTAAAGTTTGAAATACACATGAAAAAAATGGCAGCGCTTCCCGTTAGAGGGAATCACTAAAAAAAAAAAAAGGACAGAGAAAGGCTCACTGATAGAAGGCCACACACACTAGCTAGTTATACTAAAGCTAGTATCTATACTCCCCTCTTTAAACTATGCTATATAATAATAATAATAATAATAATAATAATAATAATAATAATAATAATAATAATAACAATAATAACAATAATAATAATAATAGATTTATCAGTCAATTGGCCTTTGATCCTGTCGGACATGTGCCTCCATTGGTAGCACGGGGCCGTTCGGTGACGCGGCTCCGCTCCAAAGACTCAATAATAATAATAATAATAATAATAATAATAATAATAATAATAATAATAATAATAATAATAATAATAATAATAATAATAATAATAGTGCTTCTCAGTCAATGGCGAATGCATTTCTGCACATGTGCCTCCATCGTCTCACCCGTGAGGGGAGTACGAAGATTTGACGATAGGCTCTACTGACACCCCCGCAAGGCAGCTCCAAGCAACAATAATAATAATAATAATAATAATAATAATAATAATAATAATAATAATAATAATAATAATAATAATAATATATTGAAGAGGAAATGCAAAATCATGCCGGTCAGTTTCACAAACTTTTGTGCAGAGTTTTTTCCACAGATTGTTGTGTACAGAAGAAAAGAATAGCATTCCCGCTCATTCTGAGCTGGGAAAAGAGCGGGAATGCTGTTACATCTTCTCGTAATGTCATGCTCTCAATAAAATCTCTGCACAAAAGTTTGCAAAACAGCAATCCAAAAACGAGTTTCATCGAATTGCTGGTTTGTGAAAAATAGATTAAGCTGGGTCGTGCAATGTTAGGAAATGACATTTATAGCTTCAACAAACACGTTGCAGCAGAAACATGCAAGGGATGACATGAGTTGAGAGTACGTACTAGGAAGGAAATGCAAAATCATGCCGGTCGGTTTTCACAAACTTTTGTGCAGAGTTTTTTCCATAGATTGTTGTGTACAGAAGAAAAGAATAGCATTCCCGCTCATTCTGAGCTGGGAAAAGAGCGGGAATGCTGTTACATCTTCTCGTAATGTCATGCTCTTAATAAAATCTCTGCACAAAAGTTTGCAAAACAGCAGTCCGAAAACGAGTTTCATCGAATTGCTGGTTTGTGAAAAATAGATTAAGCTGGGTCGTGCAATGTTAGGAAATGACATTTATAGCTTCAACAAACACGTTATAGCAGAAACATGCAAGGGATGACATGAGTTGAGAGTACGTAGGAAGGAAATGCAAAATCATGCCGGTCGGTTTTCACAAACTTTTGTGCACAGTTTTTTCCACAGATTGTTGTGTACAGAAAAAAAGAATAGCATTCCCGCTCATTCTGAGCTGGGAAAAGAGCGGGAATGCTGTTACATTTTCTCGAAATGTCATGTTCTCAATAAAATCTCTGCACAAAAGTTTGCAAAACAGCAATCCAAAAACGAGTTTCATCGAATTGCTGGTTTATGAAAAATAGATTAAGCTGGGTCGTGCAATGTTAGGAAATGACATTTATAGCTTCAACAAACACGTTATAGCAGAAACATGCAAGGGATGACATGAGTTGAGAGTACGTAGGAAGGAAATGCAAAATCATGCCGGTCGCTTTTCACAAACTTTTGTGCAGAGTTTTTTCCACAGATTGTTGTGTACAGAAAAAAAGAATAGCATTCCCGCTCATTCTGAGCTGGGGAAAGAGCGGGAATGCTGTTACATCTTCTCGAAATGTCATGCTCTTAATAAAATCTCTGCACAAAAGTTTGATAATAACACGACCCTTTTTCTACACGTTCAAATTTCAGACCGGCCCGAGAAAAATTTTAAGGTTGAAGGCGCTGACTGGTAGTTATGTCTTTGGAATTCAACTCATTTTGCTCGTTTGTCAACGTGTAGGATCACTTTCTGACTCTGGCATGTCTACGAAGCACATTGCCAAGACTCTGCAAGCCATTCTCAAAAATTCGCGTGGGGAATTGTTCCTTAAAATCAACGGGTCTGCAGACGTGCTGCCCTTTGATTGTGTGGAGATTCCCCACGCCGTCTTTTGCAAGCATGATCTGGTATATGCTTGCTCACTTACTTACTTACTTATTTATTTAATGTGCAACATGCAGGGCAAAGGCGATTTGGAGGAGTTGGTCCGCGGCTTCAGCTACACCTGGAATGCACAAGGTATTATGTATGTATGTATGTATTTATAATGCATGCATCGTAGGGATCCTGCTCAAGAATAAGCCTGTGCCCTGGGACGACGGATTGGGAGAAGCTCCTCCCGCAAAAAGGCAGAAGAGACAGGAGAAGGAGAAGGAGAAGGAGAAGAAGGAGAAGCAAAAAAAGAAGGACAAAGGGAAGGAGAAGGAGAAGAAGAAGAAGGAGGAGAAGAAGAAGGAGGAGAAGAAGAAGAAGAAGGATGAAAAGGAGAAGAAGGAGGAGGAGAAGAAGAAGAAGAAGGAGGAGGAGGAGAAGAAGAAGAAGAAGGAGGAGGAGGAGAAGAAGAAGAAGAAGGAGGAGGAGCAGAAGAAGAAGAAGAAGGAGGAGAAGAAGAAGAAGAAGAAGAGGGAGAAGGAGGAGGAGGAGGAGGAGAAGAAGAAGAAGAAGAAGGAGGAGGAGGAGAAGGAGAAGAAGGAGGAGGAGAAGAAGAAGAAGGAGGAGGAGGAGGAGAAGGAGGAGGAGAAGAAGAAGAAGAAGAAGGAGGAGGAGGAGAAGAAGAAGAAGGAGGAGGAGGAGAAGAAGAAGAAGGAGGAGAAGAAGAAGAAGGAGGAGGAGAAGAAGAAGGAGGAGGAGGAGGAGAGGAAGAAGAAGAAGGAGGAGGAGGAGGAGGAGAGGAAGAAGAAGGAGGAAGAGGAGAGGAAGAAGGAGGAGGAAGAGAGGAAGAAGATGGAGGAGGAGGAGAGGAAGAAGAAGGAAGAGGAGGATGACCAGCTGAGTGGGTTTCCCCCTCTGGATTCGGGGAAGGTTCGCGTGTGGGCCCACAAAGGAATTTTCACATTCCTATCCGGATTAGATTATCAAGACTGGTATTATTATTATTATTGTTATTATTATTATTATTATTATTATTATTATTATTATTATTATTATTATTATTATTATTATTATTATTATTATTATTATTATTATTATTATTATCATTATTATTATTATTATTATTATTACTGGATACTGTAGCATAGTTTACAAAAAGGAGTTAGTTACTAGCTTTAGTATAGTTAGCTAGTGTGTGTGGCCTTCTATCAGTGAGCCTTTGCCTGTCTTTTTTTTTCGAGTATAATCCCTCTAACGGGAAGCGCTGTCATTTTTTTTTTAATTTCATACTGTTATTATTATTATTATTATTATTATTATTATTATTATTATTATTATTATTATTATTATTATTATTATTATGGACACCGTGATAGCCCAGTGGTCAAGTTCTACCATCTGGGCCCTGTCGCCAGTTCGATTCCCGTCGGTGCCACCAGTATTTTCATTGAACACACCGATCCGTCTGGACCAGTATTTTCATTGAACATACCGGCCCGTCTGGAAGTGTTGGAACTGCCCTTGCTTGCGGGGGTGTCATTAGAGCTTATCGTCAAATCTTCGTACTCCCCTCACGGGTGAGACGATGGAGGCGCATGTGCAGAAATGCATCAGCCATTGACAGAGAAGCACTATTATTATTATTATTATTTTATTATTATTATTATTATTATTATTATTATTATTATTATTATTATTATTATTATTATATTATTATTATTATGTGGCACCGCGATAGCCCAGTGGTTAAGGTCTACCATCTGGGACCTGTCGCCAGTTCGATTCCCGTCGGTGCCAGTATTTTCAAAGGATATTTTCTTTGAAAGTATTGGTCTGTCTGGAAGGCTTGGAGCTGCCTTGCGGGGATGTCAGTAGAGCCTATAGTCAAATCTTCGTACTCCCCTCGCGGGTGAGACGATGGAGGCACATGTGCAGAAATGCATTCGCCATTGACTGAGAAGCACTATTATTATTATTATTATTATTATTATTATTATTATTATTATTATTATTATTATTATTATTATTATTATTATTATGGACACCGTGATAGCCCAGTGGTCAAGTTCTACCATCTGGGCCCTGTCGCCAGTTCGATTCCCGTCGGTGCCACCAGTATTTTCATTGAACATACCGGTCCGTCTGGAAGTGTTGGAACTGCCCTTGCGGGGGTGTCATTAGAGCCTATCGTCAATTCTTCGTACTCTCCTCACGGGTGAGACGATGGAGGCGCATGTGCAGATTTGCATCAGCCATTGACAGAGAAGCACTATTATTATTATTATTATTATTATTATTATTATTATTATTATTATTATTATTAGCTTTTTCTTCTGTTCCTCTTTTATTATTTATTATTATTATTATTATTATTATTATTATTATTATTATTATTCAGCCCAATGGCCTCAAGGCGTTAAACTGTGACGCTAACTCATAACCCTTTGGTGGTAGATGCTGGGGAGGAGGGTCGTTGCGCGCGTAAAAGATCTTAAACTCCGCATATGCTGGTTGATAGCCCAGGACCCAGCAGACACCAGATTGTTATGGGTGGGTTTTGAGGCAGCTCTAGCAACCGCGCTTGGTGTATGCACTTGCACATTCGGTGACGTCTTGCAAGAGGTTGCTGGGACTGCGGAATAACCTCGGCTTAGTGCAGTCTTGCCCTCAGGAGCTCCATCGGTGGCCCCGATCATCAGGCGAGAGACTGACACGGGGGGTGGAGGACCTCGAACAAGGGTATTGGAGGCTTATGTCCGTTGAGGATATGCCATTAGCTGCATCAGTACGCCTCAGATATAGTATTATTATTATTATTATTATTATTATTATTATTATTATTATTATTATTATTATTATTATTATTATTATTATTATTATTGATAGCCCAGTGGTCAAGTTCTACCATCTGGCCCTGTCGCCAGTTCGATTCCCGTCGGTGCCACCAGTATTTTCATTGAACATACCGATCCGTCTGGACCAGTATTTTCATTGAACATACCGGCCCGTCTGGAAGTGTTGGAACTGCCCTTGCGGGGGTGTCATTAGAGCTTATCGTCAATTCTTCGTACTCCCCTCACGGGTGAGACGATGGAGGCGCATGTGCAGAAATGCATCAGCCATTGACAGAGAAGCACTATTATTATTATTATTATTATTATTATTATTATTATTATTATTATTATTCAGCCCAATGGCCTCAAGGCGTTAAACTGTGACGCCAACTCATAACCCTTTGGTGGTAGATGCTGGGGAGGAGGGTTGTTGCGCGCGTAAAAGATCTTAAACTCCGCATATGCTGGTTGATAGCCCAGGACCCAGCAGACACCAGATTGTTATGGGTGGGTTTCGAGGCAGCTCTAGCAACCGCGCTTGGTGTATGCACTTGCACATTCGGTGACGTCTTGCAAGAGGTTGCTGGGACTGCGGAATAACCTCGGCTTAGTGCAGTCTTGCCCTCAGGAGCTCCATCGGTGGCCCCGATCATCAGGCGAGAGACTGACACGGGGGGGTGGAGGACCTCGAAAAAGGGTATTGGAGGCTTATGTCCGTTGAGGATATGCCATTAGCTGCATCAGTACGCCTCAGATATAGTATTATTATTATTATTTAGGGAGTACATAGGCCATCGGTCCCTTTCCATGGGCTGATTGGTATAAAGCTCCTAGATTAATGTTCTATGCCGTCACTTCCTTTATTCCACCGATTGGTGTGGAGACTTTCCTTATGGAATGGAGGACTGGATGCACATGGCCTTTTGGCTCAGCAATTGGCAGACGATACATATTATTATTATTATTATTATTATTATTATTATTATTATTATTATTATTATTATTATTATTATTATTATTTATTATATTGTTATTATTATTATTCGATAGCATAGTTTAGAGAGGGGAGTATAGATACTTAGCTTTAGTATAGTTAGCTAGTGTGTGTGGCCTTCTATCAGTGAGCCTTTCCCTGTTTTTTTTTTCGAGTATATTTCTTCTAACGGGAAGCGCTGCCATTTTTTTTTAATTTAAACTCTCTTTTTATTATTATTATTATTATTCCTCTTTTGCTGCTGCTTTAATTAGCTTGCTCTTTAAGTTCACATCCGAGGACAACAAACATCGGGAGGGGGCGCTCGCGCTCGACGTTGCACTTACAAAGTACAACAATTTCGAACTGAAGGCGTCCACGCAAGTGGAGACATGTGAGGGTGAAACTTCACCTTGTGCTCCCGGGTCTTTTTCCCTATAAGTATGAAAGATTTTTATAAACTGATTGTTTATTTTTTATTTGCAGGCTCTTCATTGTCTTTCCCATTGGTTGGCGCAAGAAGACTCCTGCGCAAGTCAATCGAGGTACTGTATGTTTTTTCAAAATTCACAAGCTGCACATATTTTTTATACTTGGATGTTGCAGGATCGAAGCGCTTCATTTTTGCTGCGCGCGAGGTCGACACTGACGGCGATGGCAAGCTGACGAAATCCAATATCAGCTCATGGGTTTTTTTGGTTTTAACCTTAAACACTCTTGCATGCTTGATCCGTCGCGATGGACTTCGAGAAGCAGGTGAAGCCCGCGTGGCTCCTCTACGTCGGTAACCCCACGAACCCGCCTATGATTTGCAACTGGCGGAAGCGGGAGCTTTTCTTCTGTACGAAGCAAACAAGGTTCATTTCTTCTTCTTCTTCTTCTTCTTCTTCTTCTTTCTTCCTCTTCTTCTTCCATTTTTCTTTTTCTTCTTCATATACATGTATTATTCTTTTTCTCCACCAGCTCCATCTTTTTTTTTTTTTTTTTTTTTTTTTTTTTTTTTGTTTTTTTGGCATCTTCCTTTTCTTTATTTTGCATATTTACTGC
>WBZZ01005228.1:0-10000 GCA_019918135.1 Paulinella micropora
CAAGTTTTAATAGAACTTCTCGGACGGTCCGAAGCACGGTCAAGTGACACTGCACTAGTTTGAAATTCCGACCCAACCAAACTTGAACAAAAATTTTAAGATCGAACTTGGTATACTATAATAGATTATCGGTAATATTAATACGAACTTGCCTGCCTGGCAGGAGTGCAGGCGCAGTGTGAGTTATGAGCTTCAACGTAGGATGGTGATGGCGGTGGTGGTGGTGGTGGTGTGTGTGTGTGTATGTGTGTGTGTGCTTGGGGGGGGGGGGGGGGGGGGGGGGGGGGGGGGGGGGGGGGGGGAGGTGTGCAGCGCACCAACGGGTGGTAAATATCATCGGGCCAGACAATGCCACCGATGCGGATGCCATATGCCACGCGACCGTCGTTGCGTCTCGTTCATCAACTATGTCGGATGATGTTCCTGGACTTGACACTGCGACTGCTAAGAGTTTCAAGAGGCAACTAATCATCCGCCGACTCTACCAATTGTAGTCTTGTCTGGCTACTAGTGTCTCTTAACTAGGAACAAGCGGAGCTGCGACGCAGCTGTGGCTTGCAGAGTGTTCTGTGCATCATAACTGTGGCTTGCAGTGTGCTCTGGCTGGTTCCTCACAAGACAGGTCTGCGGTGCCACTGGGCACCAACATGCATATATACACAGTCTTTCCCTTATGTACATACATGCATACATATACATACATACATACATACATACATACATACATACATACATACACACACACATACATACACACACATACATACATACACACACATACATACATACATACATACATACATACATACATACATACATACACACATACATACATACATACATACATACATACATACACACACACGTGCATACATACAGGCATACATACATACATGCACACACAGCCCTTCCCTCTGCTGCTGGTTGTTCTAGGACACGGGCCCCACAGCGTCAGCCCGACCCGCCACCTCTTCCCCAGTTGCGGCTTCGCCCCCAGCAGTGGCCGCGTCAGCCCCACCCGCTACCTCTTCCCCAGTAGCGGCTTTGCCAACCGCCGCCCCGCCATATGGATTTACCTACCGGCTCCGCCAGGCTATTCATCCCCAAGTTCTGGTCCATCTCCATTGCCTCTCCCCCCTCCCACCCCGCCACATGGATCTACCTACCACCCGGCTCCGCCAGGCTACTCTACTCCATCAAGTCCAAGTTCATCTTTCTCTTCATCGCCTCTCCTCCCTTCCTCCCCGCTGTATGAATTTACCTACCTAGTACCGGCTTCGCCAGGCTTCACTACCCCTTCATCAAGTCCATCATCATCATCATCATCATCATCATCATCATCATCATCATCATCATCATCATTATTTGCATCTTCTTCACCGAACTTGCTCTACCTGCACACCAGCACAACTTAGCCTGGAGAGCCCAGACAAGATACGAACACTTGCATCTTCCTCGTCAAGAACGGACAAGTAGCTCCCGTTTCTGTGGATCACAAACACGCCGCCATTGCTTCCCGTCACCGAGGTACTGCTCGACGCCGCAAGATCCGCCAGCACAAGGCGGCCGCCCGCTGGGCCCAACCTCCGCACCCGCTCGTGACTGCCCCCGCCGTCGTCATCCTGCAACAGGGACTCGGCAGCTTGTAAAACACTTACTCTTTTTGTGGTAAGGGGTGTTGCCAGGTAATAGCCGGTTGCACCAATGGCTGGAGATTCCTGTTTTTGTCCCAAACCGGCCGGGAATATTCCTGAAGGCATTCAAGCAGCAAAACCACCCCAACGTTGAGCTATTTTTTCTCGATCAATGTTCAAGACATAAAATATGCCGAGCATGCCATTGAAAAACCCTTGTGCTGAGCTTTCAAGCCATGGCTTCATGGTTGTGATATCACGATGGTTGATTGAAGACGACGCGATCAAAGTTGACAATCATGCCACTTAAAGGCCGTCAGCAATACAGGGCCTCAGAATAGGGCCTCAGGGCAGATTTTGCCGGCCTGGGGTGGCTCTGTTATGACCCACGCCCACACCCGGTGGCTCTCGCGCAACCAACATCTACTAGTTTAGATGGTGTAGAAGTAGCCTGATATACCCAAGCATAGCCTATGTTGCGTCCGCTCAGGTGCCAGCAGCTGTGCTGGCGGACAGGCTGGAGTTGCTGCGGCGAGGGGGAGGAAACTCGTCGGAGAAAATCCACAAGATCTCAAACTGCGCCTGGACGCCTGCCAGGCAGGGAAAGTCTGTCTCGTCGGGGAACAAATGAACTGTTTGGAGAGTCATGCCCCAGCTGCCGACCAGGAAAGCAAGGTCCTAGCATGGACATAGACAGATAGGTAGGAAGGTAGGTAGGTAGGTAGGTAGGTAGGTAGGTAGATAGATAGATAGATAGATAGATAGATAGATAGACACATTACATGACCAGGAAGCTGAGCTCCTAGCATGGGCATAAATATAAAGTTAGAGACAGGCAAACATATAGATAGCTAGCTTATTATTATTATTATTATTATTATTATTATTATTATTATTATTATTATTATTATATTATGATTATTATTATTATTATTATGATGATGATGATTATTATTATTATTATTATTATTATTATTATTATTATTATTATTATTATTATTATTATTATTATCATTATTATTATTACTTATTACTGTCGTTGTCGTCTTTTTTTCAGTTGTCGTGCTGCTGTTTCTTTTCTTATTGCACAGGCATTTTTTGAATGTCTACCATATCCGAGCTCGATTTTTTGGTGGGCAGCTGCCTACCTACCTATCTATCTATCTATCTATCTATCTATCTATCTATCTATCTATCTATCTATCTATCTATCTATCTATCAAAATAATAATAATAATAATAATAATAATAATAATAATAATAATGATGATGATGATGATGATAACAATAATAATAATAATAATAATAATAATAATAATAATAATAATAATAATAATAATAATAATAACTAGGGGCTGCGCCAACACCTGAAAGAATGGTTTGCGGTGCGCTCCGCGCACACCCCCCCCCCCCCCCCCAACGCAAATATTTGCGTGAATTCCAAAAAAATTATACCATCATCAAGATCGAGTCTGGGACTAGCTACCCTGCCAATATGAGCTCCCAACTCCTCCTGGTTCACACAAACCATGATTTATAGGGACAGGCGGGGCAAAAATAGGCCAAAAAACAAGGAATTTTGGCATTCAGGACACTGCCATAACGCAAATATTTGCGTGAATTCCAAAAAAATTATACCAGCATCAAGATCGAGTCTGGGGCTAGCAACCCTGCAAATATGAGATCCCAACTCTTTCTCGTTCCCACAAACCATGATTTATAGGGACAGGGGTGCGAAAATGCAAGTGGGGGGCTGGGTGGGTGGGGGATACACAATTTTCATTTCCCCCCTCCCCCCAAACCCCCCACCCCCTTCTCCAACACCTTTCAGGGATAATAATAATAATAATAATAATAATAATAATAATAATAACAATAATAATAATAATAATAATAACTAGGGGCTGCGCCAGCACCTGAAAGGATGGTTTGCGGTGCGCGTCGCGCACCCCCCCCCCCCCCCCCTCGGGGAGGGCCCCCCGGACCCCCCCTTTCCCGTCGACAGGGTACGTTCGATTACCGGATGTACCAGCAGAACGCAAGTGTAAGCTCTGAAGGCAAAAAACCCTAAAATCTCTGGTTTTTGTGCCACCCGGCACCAAAGCTTTTTTGTCTCCGAAGAGAGCACACCCAGAGGTGTCGGGTACACCAAACAACAGCCTGAAACTCCCTCTGGTGTGCGCAAACGGCGCCTGGTGGTGAAAAAACCTCAATTTTCAGGTTGTAGGCCACCCGGCGCAATATTCTTTATATTTTCGAAGAGAGCTCATCAAGAAGTATCGGATTGCCGGAGAGTGCCTGGTGGAACAAGACCTCATTTTTCTGGTGTGTGGGTGCCACCCGCGACCAAAACGGGTACGTACGATCGCCGGGCTTGTGTTCCCGGGGGGAGGGCCCCCCGGACCCCCCCTGCCCCGTCGACAGGGTACGTTCAATTGCCGGAGGCACCGGCAAGTAATGCTAAAAAACAAGAATTTTGGCATTCAGGACATCCCCTAACGCAAATATTCGCGTGAATTCCAAAAAAATTATACCATCATCAAGATCGAGTCTGGTGCTAGCTACCCTGCCAATATGAGCTCCCAACTCCTCCTGGTTCCCACAACACATGATTTATAGGGATGGGGGGTGCAAAAAAAGGCCAAAAAAACAAGGAATTTTGGCATTCAGGACACTCCCCTAACGCAAATATTTGCGCGCATTCCGAAAAAAGTATAATAGCATCAAGATCGAGTCTGGGGCTAGCTACCCTGCCAATATGAGCTCCCAACTCCTCCTGGTTCCCACAAACCATGACTTATAGGGATGGGGGGTGCAAAAAAAGGCCAAAAAAACAAGGAATTTTATCATTCAGGACACTCACCTAACGCAAATATTTGCGTGAATTTCAAAGAAATTAAACCAGCATCAACATCGAGTCTGGGGCTAGCCACGCTGTCAATATGAGCTCCCAACCCCTCCTGGTTCACACAAACCATATTTATAGGGACAGGGGTGCAAAAAAAAAAAACAAGGAAATTTGGCATTCAGGACACTTCCCTAACGCAAATATTTGCGTGAATTCCAAAAAAAATCATATCAGCATCAAGATCGAGTCTGGGGCTAACCACCCTGCAAATATGAGCTCCGAACTCCGCCTCGTTCGGACAAACCATGATTTATAGGGACAGGGGTGCCGAAATGCGGGTGGGTGGGGGGGGTGGGGGTGGGGTACACAATTTTCATTTTCCCCCTCCCCCAAACCCCCACCCCCTTCACCAACTCTTTTCAGGGATAATAATAATAATAATAATAATAATAATAATAATAATAATAATAATAAATAATAATAATAATAATAATAATAATAATAATAATAATAATAATAATAATAATAATAATAATAATAATAATAGTGCTTCTCTGTCAATGGCTGATGCAAATCTGCACATGCGCCTCCATCGTCTCACCCGTGAGGGGAGTACGAAGAATTGACGATAGGCTCTAATGACACCCCCGCAAGGGCAGTTCCAACACTTCCAGACGGACCGGTATGTTCAATGAAAATACTGGTGGCACCGACGGGAATCGAACTGGCGACAGGGCCCAGATGGTAGAACTTGACCACTGGGCTATCACGGTGTCCAATAATAATAATAATAATAATAATAATAATAATAATAATAATAATAGTGTATCTCCTGCCAATTGCTGAGCCAAAAGGCCATGTGCATCCAGTCCTCCATTCCATAGGGAAAGTCTCCACACCAATCGGTGGAATAAAGGAAGTGACGGCATAGAACATTACTCTAGGAGCTTTATACCAATCAGCCCATGGAAAGGACCGATGGAATAATAATAATAATAATAATAATAATAATAATAATAATAATAATAATCACTAGGGGCTGCGCCAACACCTGAAAGGATGGTTTGCGGTGCACCCCCCGCCCCCCCCCCCCCCCCGGGTCCCCCCTCCTCTTCCCAAGGTCGCTTTTCCTCTCATTCTCACATGCATAACTTTTACAGCCTTGGAGCAATCTCAACCATTC
The DNA here is from genome assembly GCA_019918135.1 of Paulinella micropora. Lineage (NCBI taxonomy): Eukaryota > Cercozoa > Imbricatea > Euglyphida > Paulinellidae > Paulinella > Paulinella micropora. The sequence goes on from WBZZ01005228.1 coordinate 5,666, forward strand.
ATTTTGGTGCCGTTATATTCGCTTCTGGTACGTACAATTGCGGGGCTGGGGTTCCCGGGGGGAGGCCCCCCGAACCCCCCTTTCCACAGTCGACAGGGTACGTTCATTGGCCGGAGGTAACCGGCATAAACCCTTCCGACACAATTCTTAGAGCCTTGGAGCATTCTCAGCCATTCATTTTCGTGCCGGCTGATTCGCGTGGGGTACGTACAAGCAGGGCTGGGGTTCTCGGGGGAGGGCCCCCGGACCCCCCCCCCCCCCCCCCCCCGCCTTCCCCCCCCCCCCCCCCGCCTTCCCCCTCGATAGGGTACGTTCTATTGCCGGAGGTACCAGCAGATCGCAAGTGTAAGCTCTGGTGGCACAAAAACCTATAATCTTTGGTTTTTGTGCCACCCGGCACCAAACTTAGAGAGCTCACCGAGAGGTGTCGGGTACACCACACTTCAGCCTCAAACTCCCTCTGGTGTGCGCGAACGGCTCCTGGTGGCGCAAAACCAGAATTTTATGGTTTTTACGCCACCCGGCTCCACAATTTTTACATTTCCGAAGAGAGCTCATCAAGAACTGTCAGATAGCCAAATAAAATTCCTTGTTTTTTCACTAAATTTCTGCACCCCCTGTCGGAATAAATCATCGCTTGTGGGAACCAGGAGTTGGGAGCTCATATCAATAGGGTGGCTAGCCCCGGACTCGATGTTGATGCTGATATAATTTTTTTTGGAATTCACGCAAATATTTGCGTAGGGGACTGTCCTGAATGCGAAAGTTCCTTGGTTTTTTAGCCTATTTTCTGCACCCCCTGTCGGAATAAATCATGGCTTGTGTGAACCAGGAGGAGTTGGGAGCTCATATTGCAGGTTGGCTAGCCCGGACTCGATGTTCATGCTGATATAATTTTTTTGGAGCTCACGCAAATATTTGCGTTAGGGGAGTGTCCTGAATGCCAAAAAATTCCTTGTTTCTTTGGGAGTACTTGCCGGTACCTCCGGCAATTGAACGTACCCTGTCAACGGGGAAGGGGGGGTCCAGGGGCCTCCGCCCGGAACCCCAGCCCTGCAATTGTACGTACCCGTTTTGGTCGCGGGTGGCACACAAACCAGAAAATTGAAGTCTTTGTGCCACCAGGCGCCCGTTTGCGCACACCAGAGGGATTTAGCGCTCCCAACTCCCCCTCGTTCCCACCAACCATGATTTATTCCGACAGGGGTGCAATGCAGGGGGTGGGGTTGGGGTACACAATTTCCATTTCCTCCCTTCCCCCAAATCCCCCACCCCCTACTCCCAACACCTTTCAGTGATAATAATAAAAATAATAATAACAACAACGACAACAGCAACAACAACAACAACAACAACAACGACAACAACAGCAACAACAACAACAACTACAACAACAAATTACAACAACAACAACAGCAAGAAAGGACCTGTCGGTCCTCCTCGCTGCGGTGATGATAGACAGTCAACAGATGCTTGCGGAACAAGGGGAAAAAAAAAAGAAAAAAAAAAGAAAAAAAAAAGAAAGAATAATAATAATAATAATAATAATAATAATAATAATAATAATAATAATAATAATAATAATAATAGTGCTTCTCTGTCAATGGCTGATGCATTTCTGCACATGCGCCTCCATCGTCTCACCCGTGAGGGGAGTACGAAGAATTGACGATAAGCTCTAATGACACCCCCGCAGGGGCAATTCCAACACTTCCAGACGGGCCGGTATGTTCAATGAAAATACTGGTCCAGAAATAGACCGGTATGTTCAATGAAAAAACTGGTGGCACCGACGGGAATCGAACTGGCGACAGGGCCCAGATGGTAAATAATAATAATAATAATAATAATAATAATAATAATAATAATAATAAATAATAATAATAATAACAATAATAAGAAGAACGAGGAGGAGGAGGAGGAGGAGAAGAAGAAGAAGAAGGAAGAGGAGGAGGAGGAGGAGGAGGAGGAGGAGGAGGAGGAGAAGAAGAAGAAGAAGAAGAAGAAGAAGAAGATGAAGAAGAAGATGAAGAAGAAGATGAAGAAGATGATGAAGAAGAAGAAGAAGAAGAAGAAGAAGAAGAAGAAGAAGAAGGAGAAGAAGAAGAAGAGACGTGTCGGTCCTCCTCGCTGCGGTGATGGTAGACAGTCAACAGAGGCTTGCGGAACAAGGTCAACGTTGCAAGCAGATCCTCATACCTGCGTTAAGAGATCATTAGGAAATAGTGAATAACACTGATGAAACAATTGGATAGATAGATAAGTAGATGAATAGATCAACTAATGCACAGAGAGACAGAAAGATACATGGATAGATACAAGGATAGCTGGATAAATGAATAGAGAGACAGAGATAGATAGATACATGGATAGAATGATAGATAGGTCGATAGATAGATAGATAGATAGGTAGGTAGGTAGGTAGGTAGGTAGGTTGGTAGGTAGGTAGATAGATAGATAGATAGATAGATAGATAGATAGATAGATAGATAGATAGATCATACATGCTAGGGTCATAGAAGACGTCGGAGCCCAACAACACCTCCACTAAACCGATCGCTACATACATACATACATACATACATACATACATATATACATACATACATGCATACATACATACATATATTTATATATATACATACATACATACATACATACATCATAAATACATGCATGCATGCATGCATGCATACATACATACATACATACATACATACATACATACATACTACATACATACATACATACATACATACATACATACATACACACATACATTATATACATACATACATACATACATACATACATACATACATTACATACATAGATACAAACATAGATACATGCATAGATACATGCATAGATACATACATAGATACATAGATACATAGATACATACATACATACATACATACATACATATATACATACATACATACATACATGCATACATACATACATTTTCATTGTCTCTCTGGTATTAAACATACCGCTAAAACATACTTCTACACCATTTCCCCCCATTTTTCCCAACTGTGTCACCTTTCACCACTTTTTTCACACACCCTTCCGTTCCCAAGAAAATGGTAACTCCCTCTTTCCATCAACAATTTCGCTAATACACGTGTTTTTCTGCCTTGCTCCTCTCTCTCTTGCCCCCACAACCCCATGTATGCTCGCCCTCAGAAGTCTCAGCCTTTTCCGTTACCTTCTTGCACCAACCACGTTTCAACTTCACCACATCTACTCTTTTCCTCCAATCACAACTACACTACCTTTTTCCGGATCCAACTTTCTGTCTCCTACATATTCTATTTCTCAATCTGTCTTAATCCACAACTCATGCATCCATTCCACAACCCATGCTTTCTCATTTTCCGACATGTCCGTGAAGGATAATGCACTCATGGTGTGGCTGTGTTGTCTGGTGTGCGCTTGATGCAAATGCAATTCTCTTCTCGGCACATGCTTGGCAATATGGCCATCTCCAATTCAAAAGGTAGTCTCTCTCCTGCCCACCCCTTCTATCTTTTCTTCTCCCTCACACCACTTCTTCTATCCACTCCTACACACCCTTGCCTACATCCACTAAAAAACTTGAAAATTCAGGCACCAATGCACGCTGGGTTCCAACAAACAGGTGTTTCACATCAAACAGGTATTTCACATCAAACAGGTATTCATCAAACAGGTATTTCACATCAAACAGGTATTTCACATCAAACAGGTATTTCACATCAAACAGGTAATTCACATCAAACAGGTATTTCACATGATACACATGTGCACAACTTGAGAGAGTGTAAGCTGTGTGTGCTGTTCTCGTAGAGGGCGGGAGGACTATGTGAGTCTCTCCATCTTAAAACATACATACATACATACATACATACATACATAGATACATACATACATACATACATACATACGTACATACATGCATACATACAATACATACAATACATATAATACACACATACATACACGTGTCTCTGCCAGCAGCTAAATCCAAGGCTCGAGACGAAAACTGCCCCCACTCCAACGGAAGCACGTGCACTGGCGCGTGACTGGGAAGCACGTGCACTCGCGCGTGAACATCGCTAGTAGCAGTAGTAGTAGTAGTAGTAGTAGTAGTAGTAGTAGTAGTAGTAGTAGTAGTAGTAGTCGTCGTCGTCGTAGTCGTAGTAGTAGTAGTAGTAGTAGTAGTAGTAGTAGTAGTAGTAGTAGTAGTAGTAGTAGTAGTAGTGCAAATCGGTTGTGCGCTTCCTCTCCTCGCTGCGCTTCCAGCACCGCCACCTAGTCCTCCTCTTGCTGCTGGTTCCACTGCTCTTA